>CAJUYH010003330.1:0-33227 GCA_910591685.1 Galerucella tenella | reverse complement strand
CTTCTCCACCAGACTACCGTTCCATAGGTGACCGTAGGCCTAATCACTGTTGTGTAAAGCCAGTGTACCACCTCAGGTCTTATTCCCCAGGTTTTTCCCATAACTCTTCTGCAATGCCAAAATAGTCTGGTTGCCCTGGTAGTAGTTCTTTCTAGGTGTGCCCTCCAATTCAATTTAGAGTCGAGGGTCACTCCCAGGTATTTCACCTCTTTGGATATTTCGAGTGCTTCTCCGAACAGTTGTACCCTGCCCTCTGGAAGAGCCCTTCTATTCGTAAAAGCAACTAGTTTGGTTTTTTTTGGATTGACTGTTAGGTCCTCTTTAAGGCACCAGTCTTCCACAATTCGCAGTGCTTCTTGTAAGACATTTGCGACCGTCTCTGGGAATTTTCCCTGGGTGACAATCACAAGGTCATCCGCGAAGCCCTGCGTCCATATGCCTTGATCATTTAGTGTGCAGATCAAGTCATCCACAATTAAATTCCACAGTAGTGGTGAAAGTACTCCACCTTGAGGACACCCTTTAGTTGTCCTGACGGTGTACGTTGTATCATGCATATGTGCCGATATTCTCCTATGTTCAAGCATGGATCTTATCCATCTGCATGTGGTGTTGTTTGTCCCTCTCTTTTCGAGGGATTTGTTTATTGATGACATCGAAGTGTTATCAAAAGCACCTTCGATGTCTAAAAATGCTGCTAGGGCAAATTCTTTTTGGTTCAGGCTCCTTTCGAGTCTCGAGACCAAATTATGCAGAGCAGCTTCTCCTGATTTCCCTGCCTGATAAGCCCATTGCAGTGTGTGTAGAGGGATGCTCTTAAGCACTCCTTCTTGCAGATGCATCTGTATTACTTTCTCCATGGTTTTCACCATGAATGATGTCAGACTGATTGGTCTGTAGGATTTGGCCTGGGTGTAAGTTTCTTTCCCTGGTTTGGGAATAAACACCACCCTTGACTCTCTCCATGCAGTTGGTATATACCCTAAAGCATGGCTACTGCGTAATAACAAAACTAAAGGACCCATGATGATGTCAATCCCCTCTTGTAGAAGCTTGGGAAATATGCCATCTGGTCCTGGGGTTCTGTAGGGGTCAAATGAGTCTACAGCCCATCTAATAAGATGTGGTCTGAAAATCTCATTTGTTATCTTCCAGTCCTCTTTGGTAGCCCTCGTTTTGACTACTGGCCTGTTATCATCGCTCGAATCTATCCTTGCCGAGCCCGGAAAGTGCACACCAAGAAGGTGCTCTAAAGCTTCCTCATCAGTCTTTGTGTACCCTCCACTCGGCAACTGGATAGATCTTACATTATTAGAAGTGTCCCTCTTGAGAATTCTGTTAATTCTGACCCTGTCAGGGACACTTTGTATGTCCTCACAGAATTCCCTCCAGGACTTTTTCTTTGATTCTTTTATTTTTTCATTATACGCACCTAGTTTAGCCTTATATGCTCCCCAGTTGCCTGTTTTTTTCGCTTTATTAAAAAGACGTCTTGTTTCTTTCCTTAGGCTTGTCAGCTCTTTATTCCACCAGATAACTTGTCTGGGAGAGCAACTTTCCCGTATCGGACAGTTATTGTGATAGGAGGATATCCGAGGTGCTCTAGACAACCAAGAAACTGTAGTATGTGCAGTTTTGGACATAGAAGGAGCTTTTGACAATACTCCACATGAGGCAGTCAGAAGAGCATTGAATAGGTGTAGACAGCACAACATCCAAATGGATGTCGGAACTGCTCACCACAAGAATAGCAGAGACGAGGACGAGCAAAGACATTGTCTCCATCTGCACTACCAGAGGATGCCCACAGGGAGGAGTAGCATCCCCATTAATGTGGAGTCTGACGGTTGACGAACTCCTGTGTGGTTTGACGGATCTCGGTATATCCTGCCAAGGATATGCCGACGATATTGTCATAACAGCCAGGGGAAAATTCGAAAACACCCTTTGCGATATTGTACAAAAGGGTCTGAACTATACAAATAGCTGGTGTAGGAAAGTGGGACTTAGCATCAACCCCACTAAAACCATCCTGATAGCCTTCACTAAGAAAAGAAAACTCAACCTCAAAACCATAAAACTTGATGGGAACGAGATTGAATGGAGACAAGAAGTCAAGTATCTAGGTTTAACTTTAGACAGTAAACTCCTGTGGAACAAACACGAAGGCAAAAATGGCTATAATGGTGTGCAGAAATCTGGCAGGAGCAAACTGGGGCTGTAACCCAAAAACCCTAAGCTGGATGTACACTGCCATAGTGAGACCAATCATCACTTATGGAGCCATTGCCTGGTGTAGTAGAACTAGCCTATTGACGACGAGAGAAAACCTCTCCAAAATTCAAAGACTAGCCTGTATATGCATTACAGGAGCAATGAGAACATACCCAACGGCAGCCATGGAAGTGATTCTCAACCTCACCCCTTTACTTATGGTGGTGGAAAGTGTTGCAGAAAGAACAAGATACAGACTAAGTAGAGAGGGAATCATTAAAAAAAACACCTCCTCACTTCTTAGAATTCAGACAACCTGGGACGTGCCACAAGACGGTATGATGAAAAAATATAACTTTTCAAAGAAATTCGTTACGGAAATGAGCAACAAGAAGGAATGGGATCCAAATACCATTACCAGACTTGGAAAGAATGCCATTCAATGGTACACAGACGGCTCAAAAGCAATAGAAGGAACTGGGATAGAAGTGTTCGGGCCAGGAACCAAACACTCTGAAAGCTTGGGGAAAACCCCAAGTATCTTTCAAGCGGAAATCCACGCCATAAGAAAGTGCGCCCAGTTCAATATTGATAAAGGATACAAAAGACAAAAGATTATCATAATGTCGGATAGTCAAGCAGCCATTAAGGCACTGAGCTCTTGTGTAATCAGTTCCAAAATGGTGTGGGAATGCCTGGACAAACTCAATGAACTAGGCGAGAACAACATAGTCACCTTACTATGGATTCCAGGACACACTGGAATAGAAGGAAATGAAATAGCAGATGAACTAGCAAAGAGGGGGACTGAAATACCTTTCTGGGGGGCCCGAACCCTTTTGCGGAATCAGCCCCAATGCAATATTGGAAGAAATAAGTAAAGCCGAGAAAAAGAGAAGATCTGACCATTGGAAAGATCTAGTAGGGCTTATACAATCAAAGACCCTTCTGGGTGACTACAACCTGTTGAGATCAAAAGAATGCATAAGTCAAAGTAAAACTGCGCTAAGAGTTTTGACAGGGATCCTAACGGGACATTGTCGCCTGAATGGGCACCTGAAAAAGCTCAAAATAGTGGAGGAAGAAGAATGCAGATTTTGTGGAATGGAAGAAGAATCCTCCATCCACATACTTTCCAACTGCACAGCACTCCAGAATCCTAGAGCACAGCACCTGGGAGATTACTGGATAGAAGAGGAACATTTGCCTAAGTTGAAGCCTGCAGACATCCTAAAGTTCCTCCGGGAAATAGAACTACTAGTTTCTGAGACTCTCCTCAGAAACTGAGTAGAAGTAAGGGGGCACAATAGATCTTTTAGGTCTCAGTGAATGTCACCCCAAAAATCACACACACATCACACATACAAATACTCAATTTTGAATTTTCAAGTTTTTTGTATTTTTTGCGGCATTTTACGGATATTTTGTGTACTTTGACTAGGCTATATCTCAATCATGGTAGTAGGAATAGCCAGATGATTTAAGGCAATTTCAATTATTTAGCAGTTGCTAAGGAACCAATTATACTTTTCATGTTACATACATAATTTTAGCCGGAATACAAACAATTAGCTACCAAAATGGGACAAAGACTCGGATTCAGTAAAGGGGACATAACAAAAATCAATCAAATGTTTTCTTGTTCAGAAAAAACCGATGAGCTCAACCTTCAGCACGACTACCTGTATGCCGAAGAACCAATCAAAATATCTAGTGATGATGAAAATCGAAATTAACAATCATGTGTCATAAATGTATTGTCGAACATTAAGCAATAAATATTTTTTCACTTACCTTAAAATTGGTAATTTTGATATCCAAAGTTCCTGTATTAGCCAATTCGCAGGAAATATTGTTATCGTTCAACGCCTCTTTTAAACACTTCAATACGGTAATCCAAGACGAAAACAACAAAACTTTAACATCTGGAGTTTCTTTTTTCAAATCTAATAACACTTTTATAACTCCCTCTATTTTTGTGGAATAGTTGCCTTTGATTTCCTTACAATCATCATCTGATACAGTATTTCCGGCTTTTATATAAGAAATCTCTTGATATTTCTGTTTATTTCTGCATACTGAACACTGAATGTGATCGCCAGCGGTCTGAAATAATATATGAAAAAAAATTCGTTTTCTAAAAGATATCCAGAACATAAAATAAAAGGATTTGAAGAAGATGGAAGATGTTAAAAACCCACCTGTTCCAGAAGAACCTGAATACATTCTAAACAGTAACTATGACCACAAAGTAAAATGCTCCAATGTTGTTCGAGGGTATTTTTACAAATAGGACAAGGATCGGGACTTTGTCCTTCGTACTGTTGTCTTCTCAACGTTTCTAAATAACTTTGAGTACCTAGTAACTTTTCTAGTTTTGTCGTGCTTTGTCTAACTTCATTTTCTAATAAAGACATTTGATAATCCAACTGAAACACGAAAATGTCATCATTTTGAACAATTTAATTATAGAGATTAAGAAATAAATCTAATTTTCAATTTTCAATACTGTATATTTTGGCGTATATTGAGTTTTCGTTTTAAAGTATTTTTAATTATGACTTTTGTCAAGAAGTGGAACTTACTTCGTGGACGCTCAACAAATTTATAGTTTCGTGTTTATTTTCTAGATCGTATGTTAAATTTTTCAACGTTTTATCAGTTTTTAATACTTCCGAGTCAGTTTTCAATTGCAATCTAACTTTGCATATATCCAATTCGTCGCTAGCACAAACCTGCTGATCGAGAAACGTCCAAAGTCTTCTCAACTCCTAAAAGTAATATTCAATACGATTTTGAATTAATAAAAAATATTTAGAAAATGAAACGTTACCTTAAATTCCTTTTTTAAATTTTCTATTATGTTGATATGAAGTTCCCCATCTTTTACATACTCGGTCTTGGCATGTTTTATTCTTAAGACAGTTTGTAAAGCTGAAAGCAAATTGGGAATACAGACACTGTTTACACTACAAGTAAACTAAGGGTCAACTGCACCGTTTCTTCTTCTAAGTAATACTTTCATAAGTAAAACTTTATTCATTAAGTAAAACTTGGTTTAATTCAACTGCACCATGTTTTATTTAGCTAAGTCGACTAAAGGCAGGATGTGGACAGGCAAACAGATTTTGATTTAGGTAAACATTGAAATGTGACATATGTGACACTAAATTCTGATAATGACAATGGTAATTATATAAAAAATATAAAATATAATCGAGTAAATAAAGAGCTGCGTCTCCCAGTGATTTATGCTCAGTGTTCATGGATAAAACTTCGATCTTTTAATAGTGGTAGTAGAAGTCTGACTTTTTCTTTTCGTAATCGAAACCTTTAAGAAAAATGTATATTCGGATAGGGTGTTATAAAAATCTTGTCCGGGAATTACATTCCTGGGAACACCAAATTCAATTAATTCCATTCTGTAAAGGTCATCAAAAAGCTTTATATCCATTATTAATTCCATTTTGTTTGATTTTATGAACTAACCTCTCTATATTTTGATTATTTGGTCTGCCAAGTGACAAGACATAACCTCACTTTCACATAAGTAGGACTTAAGTAGAACCTACAATCCGACTAACGTTAAGAACGACTTACGACGCGGTGCAGTCACACATATTTTCTAAGTTCTACTTAAATGCTTAAGTAGCAGCGGTGCAGTTGGCTATAACACTTTGCACTATCTTACGCCCGTTTCGATAATCAACTCACCTTCTTCAGAGAATGAAGATAAACTGAAACTGAAACGCGCGTAAGATTCTGTAGTGTAAACAGCGTCCAGTGTCAACTATCGCCAACGGTTCCAGAATTCCCAGCTTGATCCAAAACTGAGGCATTGAAAGAGAAAGTTAGGTGAAAATTCCAAGCCAATATTTACAGATTGTTCATTCAGTACTCTAAAGTTTACTTTTGATTGGACACTAGACAACTTGGGGACCGAAATTGACATCAAATAAGGTTCAATTTGAAATTATTTGAACATATATTATTATATTTTTGTCAAAATGGGGTTTCCTCAACCCTTGCTTACTAAAAACTTTTAGAATGGAATAATAAACGGATATGTTATGGATATGAAATAATGGAAAATGGAATGTATGAAAAATTATAAGATCTCAGAAATGTACCTGTAGCTTGGCAACGCTACTTAGGACTAGGGGAGTAGAGAGTACTTTTAAAGAAGAATTTCAAGTTCCAAAAAGAACCATACTCTTCCATTTAAAATAACATTGCCTCTGTTTGAGAAATTGTTGATAAACGCTTAGTAAATATAAAAATTATTTCAAATTAAACCCAGTTAATGCCATTTTCGGTTCCCCAACTTGTTTTGATGACAAATCAAAAATGAACTCATAAGCAAAGATAACAGAATAAAAATATAAGATGTTTCACTCGTTCGAATTTATCGCGTAAACCACCGATGCCGCTGGTGACTTGGATGGTACAGTACGTCGCTACGTCCTTACTTGCATTTAATTTGGCATATTATACGGGACGTCGCCCGTCGAACGTTGTTATTTTAGAACGGTGTTTATTGGTTGTTCGTGTTTTATATTTACGTTGTATAGATTTTTTAAATTTATTAATTAATTGTTGAAATGAGCAAAAAGTCGTATTAATATTTTTCTCTTTAATTGCAAAGCTTAAACACTAAATATTTTGTAATATTTGTTAATACAAAATTACGGATTTATTTTTATAATAAGGATATTAACAAGTACATTAAGCAAGAAAACACAAAAATTTAATTCTATAGCTAACCAAAGGGGAATTGGTCAGTTCCTTTTGAACGAATTTACTAAATTTTCTTTTCATCATCCATGTAATCAATTTCCTTTCAAATATTATGCAAGTCTCTATACCAGAGTCCGTATATATTTTACTCTCAATTGTATATTGAAAGATTTGAAAAACAATAGATTAAATTTAACACATAAACCAAACTCCAAACTTAGTATTTTACATTTATAATTTTTTTTAATAAAGGTATCCTGCAGCTGCTTCTCTTTTTACTGTTTTAACCTTGTCAATCCAAAAAAATACGCGTTATTTAAAGATCAAAATTTAAAATTTAGTGGCCCTATTATTCTGGTGGCTAATGAGTATATTTAATTTAATTTGTGATAAATACCTGCTAGATTATCAATAAGTATCACAAAATTACTAAGATGCTAGATGAAAACTGTGAATTGATTCATTTTAAAAATTCAAGTTTATTTTTTACTTACTTTTTCAAATTCATATCCCGAACATTTTTCGAAATAATTAACATTTAAAAATAAACCTTTCTGATAAAGAATCCTATTAATTTAAATATATATTTCTCTAATTACCCCTGTATAGCTTAAAATAAAATAAGCTTTTCGAACTTCTCTGGTATCTACCGGTCTCCTTATTGACAACAAAAGCGAGTCGTAAACATAATTTATGAGAGCGGCGTCCGTTTGGGACAGCAACTTGAATCAAACCGCACTGGAGTGAAACATCTTATATTTTTATTCTGTAATCTTTGTCATAAGGGAGGAAAGGTGGACTATTTTTATACCGTCCGTTTCAAGATATTTTAATATGACTAGAAAAGAAAGTAGGCACTGTATGATTATAATATTGATGGACTTCCTCTCATTAAATACGAAATTATTAAAATTGTAAATTTTGAACTATTGGCCGATTTGACGTGGAATAGCGCGTTTGTAAAAAATATTTAGTAAATGTTATACACACTTTTAAAAACTATCTCTTGCTGCGTGCATTTCCAACTTCCTTTCAAAGACATTTCCTCGAATGTTTTCTCCCTTTTAGTCATGCTGAATAATTTTCCTTCATATTTCTTCAAATTATCGTTAGCTACGCATACCAAACATTTTGCAGACTGTCTCCCTTTTTTCTGGGGTCTTAAATGGCAGTTCATAGCTTCAGTTACAAGGTGTTTTTTAATTACTATTTTATGAAAACTTTCAGTGTTGTTATCATACAAAAGTTCAATGGCTTCAAACAGTTTTGATCTCAAATCCAAAATTTCTTCATCCCAGACACACATTAGATGAAGTAGAGTCCTTTCACTGACAGTCCTGTATAAGAATAATAATTTTCACGATTATAGTCAAAAAATGTGTTAATAATGTGTACGGCTAACCTTAAATTATTCTGTATTCCAGCGTTTTCACAAGCTGTTTGTATTCTATTAATCAGGTCGTTATAATGACCGTTTAATAATACCCAATCCAAACCATCCGAATACCATTGTCCTCCTTTTAGAGAAAACTGGTTTTGCATATTTTCTACTTCCAACATAATACTACTGAAGCTCTCAAATGCACTGGTAGACTGAAAAGTGACATAAGAATGACTCTGTACATCCAGAAATTTTAGTATACTTACATCAACGATAAATTTTTCCATATATTTCCTTTCCAAATCCAAACAATTACTTTTCAAGTTCTCATCTCGTAAAGTTGGTTGTTCAGGTGGGTGGATACTTATTACTTCAGCTAAATTATACAGGGTATGTATAATTTGAGGTTTGTCGATTGTTAATTTCGCCTCGCATTTTTCGCCAGAGAACCTGGCTACTAGTTGAAGAACATGCCTGTAATTGTTAATAGCTTCTTGAAAAGAATTTTCAAGGATATGAATGGCAGCTATACCTGAAATCATATATTGCTTGACCAAGCTGAACTTATCTATTGTAGTTTTTTTTCTCTTATTTTTTGGGAATCAAACCACAATAATGTTTTTCATTTTTGTATTTCGACGTTTCGGTAGCGTTCCAGCTACCGTTGTCAAGATTAACTAATAATAAAATAATTTTTGGTCCCCATCTGACACAATGAAAAAAATATGACAGCTAGACAATCAATAATATTTTGAATTTGAAGTTTAAGACTACAAAACTTTGTTGTCAAATTTTATTAAGGTCCATTCATAGTAGATCACATCTCTGGTAAAATGTGAAATAGAATATTTCATTTTATGACATTCTAACGATATGATATTCTGCTAGAAATGGAATCTATTGAAGTGCACGTTCCAGGAACGGCTTTTATTGGGATAGCGCCTTTTTTCGCTTATTTTGGAAATGTTGTTAATAAAACGCATTTGTTGTTACTTTTTTGTGTATGATTATTTTTGTTTTCAAAATATGTATGACTCAGTTTGGTGATTTTGTGTATTGAAGTGTGTCTCGATTAACAACTATTCCAATGATAAATCATAAGAAAACCTGGATAAAAACTTATGATGCTATCCTGATAAGGCAGGTAATTGATTATTGGAAATTTCTCTTTCTAACATTGGTAACCAAATTTGACTACATTCAGCTGAAATACTAGCTACACATTTATCTGCATTTAGTTGTATTAAAGCACTTTCTTTGATTTTTCGTCTTTTATTATTGGGCTCTTTCAATATTATTTTTGTCGAATCCCATTGAATTTTATGCCCCTCTTCCCAAGCATGTTTACAAATACCTGACTTAAAGGACTCCCTATCTTTGATATATTTATTCGGACTTTCAATATTCTAGATGTTTCACCTAAATAAATTTGTCGCATTCACAAGATATCTGATATATGCAATTTTTTGAAGATTGTTCTTAATTTTTTGGTTTTGTTTTAGTTAGTATAAATCTCAACGTATTGTTAGATTTGAAGCTAGTTCGAATATTGAATTGATTACAATCTTCAAAAAATTGCATATATCAGATATCTTGTGAATGTGACAAATTCTATTTAGGTGAAACATCTAGACCATTGAATGTCCGAATAAGTGAACATAAAAAATATATCAAAGATAGGGAGTTCTTCAAGTCAGGTATTTGTAAACATGCTTGGGAAGAGGGGCATAAAATTCAATGGGATTCGACAAAAAAAATATTGAAAGAGCTCAATAATAAAAGACGAAAAATCAAGAAAGTGCTTTAATACAACTAAATGCAGATAAATGTGTAGTCAAATTTGGTTACCAATGTTAGAAAGAGAAATTTCCAATAATCAATTACCTGCGTTATCAGGATGTATGTATGTGTATGTGTGATTTTTGGGGTGACATTCACTGAGACCTAAAAGGTCTATTGTGCCCCCTTACTTCTACTCAGTTTCTGAGGAGAGTCTCAGAAACTAGTAGTTCCTTTAGTCCTATTTCCCGGAGGAATTTTAGGATGTCTGCAGGCTTCAACTTAGGCAAATGTTCCTCTTCTATCCAGTAATCTCCCAGGTGCTGTGCTCTAGGATTCTGGAGTGCTGTGCAGTTGGAAAGTATGTGGATGGAGGTTTCTTCTTCCATTCCACAAAATCTGCATTCTTCTTCCTCCACTATTTTGAGCTTTTTCAGGTGCCCATTCAGGCGACAATGTCCCGTTAGGATCCCTGTCAAAACTCTTAGCGCAGTTTTACTTTGACTTATGCATTCTTTTGATCTCAACAGGTTGTAGTCACCCAGAAGAGTCTTTGATTGTATAAGCCCTACTAGATCTTTCCAATGGTCAGATCTTCTCTTTTTCTCGGCTTTACTTATTTCTTCCAATATTACATTGGAGCTGATTCCGCAAAAGGGTTCGGGTCCCCAGAAAGGTGTTTCAGTCCCCCTCTTTGCTAGTTCATCTGCTATTTCGTTTCCTTCTATTTCAGTGTGTCCTGGAATCCATAGTAAGGTGACTATGTTGTTCTCGCCTAGTTCATTGAGTTTGTCTAGGCATTCCCACACCATTTTGGAACTGATTACACAAGAGCTCAGTGCCTTAATGGCTGCTTGACTATCCGACATTATGATAATCCTTGTGCGTTATCAGGATAGCATCATGTTTTTATCCAGGTTTTCTTATAATTTATCATTGGAATAGTTGTTAATCGATACACACTTCAATACACAAAATCACCAAGCTGAGTTATACATATTGTAACGTTTATTCTAATTTATATTTACAATTAATTTATATGTACAGATTTATATTCAAATACAGTCCTTATTTAATAATTTATATAACACACTAAACACACACTAACTAATTTATATATGAGAGTCACTTTATCGAGGCGCGATTGCTTTCTTTCAGTATCAACACTAACTGACTAACTGACTCCGCTGCGATGCTCGTCGCCTATTTATACTCGCACGTATGTTTTTCTAGAAATCTCTAGAACTCGAAATTTTGGCGGATGCGCCGGGTTTTTCTAGATGTTACGTTTTCCAGATCATTCTTGAAAATACGGCGGAGGAGCCATAGTCGTATCATATGGGAATTTCACTGGGGGCACTAATTGAGCACATTAATGCAGCAGCTCGCGTAACAATATTTTGGAAACAAAAATAATCATACACAAAAAAGTAACAACAAACGCGTTTTATTAACAACATTTCCAAAATAAGCGACAAAAGGCGCTATCCCAATAAAAACCGTTCTTGGAACGTGCACTTCACTGGATTCCATTTCTAGTAGACTATCATATCGTTAGAATGTCATAAAATAAAATATTTTATTTCACATTTTACCAGAGATGTAATCTACTATGAATGGACCTTAATAAAATTTGACAACAAAGTTTTGTAGTCTTAAACTTCAAATTCAAAATATTATTGATTGTCTAGTTGTCATATTTTTTTCGTTGTGTCAGATAGGGACCAAAAATTATTTTATTATTAGTTAATCTTGACAACGGTAGCTGGAACACTACCGAAACGTCGAAATAAAAAAATAAAAAACATTGTTGTGGTTTGATTCCCGAAAAATAAGAGAAAAAATAATAAATAATGCCACAAGGATCTCACAGAAGATATCTATTGTAGCCCGTCAACAAATCACAGCTAAGTACTGTCATTAGTAGTGTGTGACAAAAGATTAATCACAACTGTGAAAAGGCTTACCGTTATATGATGAAATGATCAACCTTAGACAATCTTCACTGTCGTTCGTATTTTTTGAAATCAACGCATCTAAAAGGTCTTTCATCGATGTAACTTGTTTTTTTGTTGCTAAATATTTCCCCCGTACTGTGTTTGGATGTGTACAAGCATGTCTCAATGTTAATAAAGGTGCCAATAACTAGAAACAAAGTATTATTATGTGCAGCAAGTTTTTGGAATCCAGAAATAGTATATTACACACAGAGGTGGGAAGAGTTTCATTACTGTCGAGAGATTAGTTAGCTATTATCTCGAGACTGGAATGAAACTTCCTACTGAGGTTTGTATACTGTTTTAATTATCATCATCAGAGCTGGGATGACTACAGGAAAAAAGTAATCGACTGCTGATTACGACTACATTGCTAGAAAAGTAATCGACTACTGATTACAATTACATTGTGAAAAAAGTAATCGACTACTGATTACAATTGTAGTCATAAAATATTAAATTTATAAGTTTTTAACAGTTACACACTTTACCTCAGCCTCATTATCAGCATACCTCATTAAACAATATATATGTAACGCAATTTAAAATTATCTTAAAGCCGACTAATTAGACCAATTTCACAAAAGAAATATTAACTGATTTCTTATTCAAACAATAATTACCTACTTCTTAATAGGAACAAAAAAAACGAATTTATTTTTTTCTTCCAACATCAATAAATTAAATGGAATTAGAACGAACAATAATTAAATAATAATTCAAAAAATATCTTCAAAAGTACAAAGGTAGAATTCTTATTCAAAATATTCATGAGAACTATTTTTTCAAAATTTCCATCGTTTAACGCATTAATTATATGAACACATATTAATAGGCGCGAAACAAGAATATTCCTGTTCTGACACGCTGAGCTGTACTCACAGACTGCGACTGCGAGTTACTTGTGAAAGAGATGTAATCATAGAATGATAATCATGACTACTTTTTGTAAACATGACTACTTTTCAACAGTAATCATTGAAATTATCAAAGGTAATACCACGAGTGCTTCAAATTTTATCGATAATTTTTTCTTTTCCCCGAAAACTTGTTTATTTGGCAAAAATATGAAAACAAACCGATTGATAAAATCACGAGTCCGTTAGGACGAGGGATTTTATCTAAATTCGGTTTGTTTGAATGTTTTTGCCTCAAATAAACAAGTTTGAGTGATGTAAATAAAAAATTATGTGATAAAATTTGAAGATCCAGTTGTATTTGGAAAGATTATTTTTTTCAACAATTCAAAATGTATTTAAATGTATTAAATGTTCAATATTCTCTTGGGTGATGGCACTGAATCGGTTTGTGTTCATTTTTCAATAAACTTCGAAGGTGCTTCGAAGCACAATTTTTTTATGTCCGGATTGAGTTTTGTTATACACAAAAGAATGTCATTTTCCAGGGTCAAACGATTTCTTGATTTTGTTTTGATATTCACCATTAAGGAGAAACCTTGTTCACAGTTATAAGACGTAGAAAATGGCATCAAAGTTATGTTAGTCATAGCAGAATTAAAAGCATCTGACAGTTTCCTCAGTAAACAATTGCAGAAAACCACAGCTCATTACCTTAAACTGCTCGACAGAGGGTTGCAGTAATTTTCTGCACATTAATTTTCAGCATTATTGTAAAACAATTCAAGTGACAACAATTTGTATTTATTTTCACTAGTCAATGGTATTTTTATGGATAAAACTTAGCCAATAGGATGGATATTAAGTTCGTGAATAATAAATGAAGAAAAATGTCATGCGATGAAGAATTGATGTATTGTACCAGATTGTACCCCTCCAGAAATAGGTATTATAATATTTATCAATGTGTTATATTTTAAAAATAATAATATTCATCTGAAATAGCTAATATCAGGTAACAATTACATTATTTTAGAGGGCGGGAGTTGAGGGTGGGAATTAAAGGTGTGTAATATGACACTTTCCAACCTTCAATGTCGTTAGTAATGGAAGTATTACATATATGGTTGTGAATAAAATATATTTTTATCTACTGTTTACTTAGTTACTTTACCTTTTTTAAAGTACTTTTATCCAAACTTTCAAGATGTACGGATAAATCATATTTTCTAACTTTAGACAAGAAATCGTTACAGATCAACTCGTGTTCTCTTTTATAAAAAAACTTTTCAACAGCCGAAAATTCCAACAAATGTTCCAGGTATGTTTGTTGAGGAATATTAATCTGCAATGAAATTTAAATTAAAATAAGGTGTAATTAAAATATACAAATAATTTCAGTTAAAAAATGAAAGTTAGACTCACTTGATGTGTTACATCTTTTTTGGCAGTTCTCCAAAGTACATCCGACAAAAAATTGAGTAATGGTTGTTCATTTCCTGACAAATAAGGTTCATACAAGATCTTATTCCAAGCAATTATATCAGTATAAGGATTTATTTGAAGATAATCTATTAATCCATGAAGATCTAAAAGTAAAATAAAAATTGATTACAGTACCTGATTTATCACCAAACTCGAGTCTCAGTTAAATTTTCCGACAACACTGTCAAACTTGATGAAATGTACCTGAAATATTTTTGGATATAGGGGTTCCAGTAACTGCCCACCTATAAACAGCATCAATTTTCCTAGCCATTGCAGACACCATGCGCCCTGGCGTTTCTACAGTTTGTGCTTCATCAAGACACAATCTCCACCACTTTAATCTCGTTAAAGGACTTCCAGGAGCTGAATATTTTCTTGCTTTCCTCAAGTTAAACTCCTAAAAATTAATTTTAAACATTCATGCATATTTATTTCAATTCTAATATTCTTACTTGTCCATTTTCAGTTATTCGAAGTTCATTCTGTAAGACATTGTAGGTAGTTAACACAATATCATACTCTTTCAACTTTGTAGGATACACAGGAGTAGCACTGAATCCTTGGTACTGTAGCACCTTAAAGTTCCCCATGACATGTCTGCATATTTCTTTCTGCCATTGAGTTTTTAAAGCTGTAGGAGTTACTATAAGTGTTGCCTTTGAATGTATAAGAGGTTCGTTCATCCAACACTGGGGACAAATATACTTTCCTAGAGATTTCTCATATCCTAAACATTTCAAATGTTGATATTTGATACAATTAAAACACTTGATAATATCTTCTTCAGAAGTACTTCCACAAATGCATTGAACTGATTTTCTGTTAGGATCTTCATATGATTCTGGTCGCACTGTACTGATTTCTGATAAAATATTTTTGTACCACATATCAAGGGCTAAGAATGTTGCACTTTTTTTACTTTCAGGCTGCACAAAATCTTTTGGTATTTTTAGTATTTTGGGTTTGTCAACGTAATCTGCTTTTTTAGTATCAATAACTATTTTCCGCTTTTTTCTTTGGAATTCCACTACAGGTATAACTGATTCTCCAGGTTCTTGTTGATCTTTTTCTTTCAATCTTTTTATTAAAGGAGTATTTTCAGAGCCTGAATCATCATCGGAATCAATCACACAGTTTCGTTTTTTTGGTGTTTTTTTTATTAATGGCATATCATCTGAATCATAATTATGTTGTTCTTCCACTGTTTCTTCACATTTTGGATTGAGTAATACACAAGCTAAAACTTCAACTGTTTTTCCCAGACCCATTTCATCAGCTAAAATTCCTCCTTTACTGGTTGGAGAAATAACAGGTTTTTCAGAAGTAACATATCCTGTATATTTATCAAAATAAATTTCCAAACCAGACTCTAGTATAACAGGAATATAGAGTGGATGTAATTCATCTAAAAAATTAGACTTAATCACACAAATGTAAAGAAGTATCTAGCCATATATTCAATATTATGTAACACTACCTATCAAGTTGTGTCAATTCTGGATGACATAGGTGGACAAACCAATTCAGAACAATGGCTGATTATGTCAACCAAAGGCACAAGACCAAATGAAACAATATTTAATTAATTAATTATGTTGGACAGATAGCTAGGCAGCACTAAAGGCACTTGATTCCATAGAAGTCAATTCTAAGCTAGATGGGGTTGTGTGTGCTCCAAATATACTGGAAGACCATAAAAAAATTATGATAGCCTGAAAACCAGGAAAACCAAAAGAAATATGAGCAATGAAAAATTAGATAAAATGGCCAGACTAGGCTTGTCAATGCCATTAGTTGGATGAGAATTTATCTGTGAACAAATTCACAAGGGCAAAAACACGAACCAGATCATAATATTTTTAGAGTACACAGGACTACTGTCAAAACTATGGTGAGTTTGCCACAGAATATCACAAAAGCTTATGGAATTGACAAAGCCATCTGCAGATTCTGCCAATTAGAAGGAGAAACAACAGCACAACACATTGGGACGAGTAACCTAGATACAGAGAAACACAAAAGATGTGAAAAGATGCAGTGAAATAAGCTCTTAGCTGGCTCAAGCTCTAATTTAATAACTACCTGTAACTAAAGCACCTATTCTTTCCCTTTGCAGCATCCACCTTACAGAATCAACCTGATATGGTCTTAGTTTGGGCTTCAACTGTGGATGTTGTACATCTGCTGTAGCTTGGTGTTTTTTGTTAGATTTTCGGTTTTCAATTAACTTAGAATATAGGATTGTGATTTTGTTAGTGCCATGAAATTTGTTGGGCTCTTCATAATGGTCAACTGAAATGATAAAATATTTAGACCAACATATTTTGCAGTAAATGCTAAACAAACCTTCAGCTGAATATTGTTCACCATAAAGCATCAGGAATAGATTCTTCAAGCAATTACCTAGCTTGGGGAAAAACTTATCTAATGGTAAAGTTCTAAAATATACTTTCAACCAAACATTTCCGTTTCGAGGTATAAATTCAAAGAAAAATGATTTACCATATGATATCAATTCTAAAATATAATGTTAGGTAGACTTTTGATGTTTAATAATTAAATTATAATTACCTTTCAAAAATACTGTATCATTACAACTTTTAACGATTACTGAGGTAGTACCACACAGTAATATAATATTATCACAGGGTTGAGAACTTTCATTATAATTTTCGGCAAAGTTGAATGAGATCTTCAATGCTTTGTATTCATCAGGGAATATATTATTCGTTTGCCCAATTAACAATTCTCCTAAATAAAATTGGTTACATGAATCAGTAGGTGGCAAAACGTTGTAGGTTTTTTCAGTTTTTGTAGTATTTCTAGATTTTCGTTTCGTTATTACAGGAATATAATCAATGTATCTTTGATCAACTTCTACATCATACTTTTTGGGAGTTTTTTTATGTCTTCCCATTTTGATCGATTCAGTTTATTATTTAAACTATATTAATAAACATCAATCTTTCCATAGCAAGTGTTACGTACTATGGAAAATGCTCAAACTCAAAAGATGCCCATAATGTTCTCCATTGTTTGACTTTTATCAATATCAACCAACAACCAACCACTAACCACACTTTAAAGTATTCTTCTTCTTTTTCGTTTTTTGGGATCATCCAACATTACGGAGGATAATTTATCCCTCGTATACAGGGGAAGTACGCTAGTCTGGCTCTACACAATCTAATATCTCCAATAACTCCAAATGGGATCACTTGAACAAAAACCATTCCAACAACTTTAGTAATTTAATCAGCACCTTCCTAGGCTAAAATTCTTCTACAGTGCGGTAGACCTACATATTATATATTAAACTCCTGTGTCTGGTTCTGGTCAACACTATGAATACATAATACCTAAAAATTATGTAAGTAGGTACATCCAAAATTTAATAGTGCTGCCAAAGTTCTGATCGTAAACTTCCAGAAATAACTGCCTAGCCTGTCAATTTAAAATCTCTGATTGTTTAGAAACAATAATTTCTGATTGATAAAAGAAAATGAAAAATGAAACTTTAGTAGAGGTATGACTTGAAATAAAAGACATATGTATTTGTGATTGAAAATGTAATTTTAAACATTACAAAATTGTCGGTATAGGTACCTATTCAAAATAAGTTCGGAAGTATTTTTAAAATGGAAAACATGTATAACAAACTTTGGATGGAATCATATTTCTTTTTAGTTGAATTGTTACACCCATCAGCGTCATCACAGCTTTGAACGCATCCCCGTACATATCTGCAAATGTTGTAAGAGTATTATTATTACTTAAGTGTATTTTGCCACATTTATGCGAAGCTTTATCGGTATTATTAAATCAAACTTCTATAATATACATAATAATATTACGAGAAGCGGTTTCTGTGTATATTTCTTATAATAAAATACCTATAGATAGGTATAACTTTTGTCTCTAAGCAGATAAAATCAGTAACGGTAGGCCAAACATTTTCTCGTTATAAAAGCTCATCACTTACCTGTTTTCATAATAAAAACTACCACAGTGAGACATTCTTACTATTTCTGTATCTGTTGTCAATGTACCACTATCTAAAGCACATCCCCTTATTATAATAGAGTCTTCAGTATCATCTGCAACCAAAAATAAGCATTGTCACAAATTCGTGTTAGTTAAAATATATATTTTTTCAGGAACGCATTTTAGTTCAAAATGTTCTACTTTTCGCAAAGTGTTAACCATAATATAATTATTTTTTGCATTTTATGTAGTTCCTAACACATGCGGAAATCTTCTTTTCCGCACTTAAACGCTTTCCCAACAACTGCGGTTGCGAGTGGAAAAATATCACTTTCGGTAATAGCTATAGCTTTTTGGTACTAGATGGAAAATTATTTTTTGAACATTTCCGAAGTTGATTTGAATTAAATTTGTCTTAAAAAATATATTGTGTTGACTATTTCTAGGCAACTTACATTACAGTAAAGTATGCTAACAGTATTACCTACTTTATATAATAGTTATAAATATAATACTACCTCTAACCTATAACAATAATAACCTTGATACAAAATATATGTAAAGTCTTACCAAACACTCCAGCAATTTTCACACAGGATGTTGCAGGAAATACTCCATCTCTCCCTTTCTTACCTCCCATGCAAGGTGATTGATAAATATCATTGGTAAAATTGTGATGAAAAGGGTCTTCACATGGTATAAAATCGTTATTGATTGATATGCATTTGAAACAGTCAATAGAATAAACTTAAAATAGACACAAGTTATAATTCACAAATAATTTTACTGGACTACTCACCAAAATTGAGATAGTTATGTAGAAAATTAAAAAGTAGAAATAACTTGAACATGGTAAATAAACTTATCCAAAGACGTGCAGTATTATTTTAATGTTGTTAGCAACCACATAGTATGTAGGTTATAGCATAAAAGAAATAATCAATATTTTTTAAGAAAACTGGAACAGGAGTTGATGGTTGATGTTCCAAATAGTCCAGATAACAGTCCTGCCTGTATGTCGAAAAAGAAGAGGCCAGAGCCAGAATAAATCAGAATAAATGGTTAGGAAGTTAACCTACTAAGTTACAGAAATTTAATTTTAAAGACATTAAACTATTGAAAATGAGTTTATTCAGAAAAGTAATATTCAATAATAAACTCTTACCACAGAAATAACTGATTTTGTTTTAGGTTTTGCTACGAAATATAAAGCTTCAAAATAATATAGCTCGTTCTATACAGACAAGCACCGTTTGTCTTAAAACTCAATCTGGAAAATACAAGATTACTGCAAAAAAAGATTTACCTCTCACATATGAAATGGCGAACCCTCCATTTCAAATAGCTCATAGAAAATCATGGAATTCATGGAATACCTGTTAGTCAAAATGTATTTCTTTGGTAGTTAACTGGCAATAGGCTAATATAAATACACTTAAATATTCATTTAGCAATAATAAAATAGTAAAATACCTCCACAGGAAAAAATCGGGGTTAATTGATAACAACACAACCTTCTCGTATTTTGTCGCAATTTTTTCAGAAATCTGTTTAAAATGTCTGTAGGAAATCATTAATTGCAAGTTTAGGTAGTGTCAACAAGGTAGTTTCATTTAGTGTTTCTGAAGCTATTCTAAATAATTATGTACACATTTTTTTCATGAAATCGAAAAGGTTGTGTTCTTAATAATTACCAAATCAAGCCACACTATGGAAATTTTTCTTGAACTGTTTTTTCAATTTTAGCAAATGTTGACGGAGGTTTGAGACCATCAGAAACAGCAGTAGAAGACATGTTTATAAGAAAGTTCATGGTGGGCACA
This sequence comes from Galerucella tenella, assembly GCA_910591685.1. Classification (NCBI taxonomy): domain Eukaryota; kingdom Metazoa; phylum Arthropoda; class Insecta; order Coleoptera; family Chrysomelidae; genus Galerucella; species Galerucella tenella. Next base: position 12,967 of record CAJUYH010003330.1, on the reverse strand, counting down.
TGGCAAGGTTTATTTGCCAGTGAAGTAATTATCAAAAGACAGCATAACATTATACGTATAGCAGGAATTATAGCTAGGCACATACACCAAAGGAAAATGTACTTTTTAATTGGTTATACAGAAGAATTTTTAAGTTTTTGGTTACAGTGTCCTGTGAAATTAGAATTACAGACTATACCTGACAAGAGAGATATTGTATTCAAATACATTTGAAACCGTCAGTGTAAATTATTTTGCTAATATAGGATATACATTCTGTTTTTTTTACAATTGTTTTGAATTTATATCATTCAACTGCATTTTTTAGTCTGCAATAGTATATACCCATCATAAAATAAAGAATATTATTGCCAGGGTAAGAAAATTTTGAAATGTAAAAATAATATTCTTCAAGGTGAAGAATTGGTTGAAGGAATATGAAATATGGACATGAAAGGCGATAACAAAAACAAACCAATAATTGATATCTGAGATTACAAACAATACATTAATTCAAGGTAGGTTGCTAGTTAACTCCTGGTGTTTTAGTGAAGGCTGTTTATCATGATAAAAACACCAGACTAGCAGTTTTGGTGACTCTTAATACCTATGGATGTGAGATGTTTAAAATTATTATGTTTGATTTGTACATTCCTTTAAATCCAATTCTTAATATACAAAGTATAAATAATAAATACACTAGATTGATATATTAGACTTTTTGACATTTACTTTTGTTGTTTTAAACTACCTAATTTCCAAATATCTCATGAACTGGTTACTCAGTTGTAGTATAACGTGAAATACTGAAATATGTAATGTAATAATATGACAACTTCCGGAAATGTAGATCATGGAATACTACAAAAAGATAGAGAGGTCAACCAATAAAATTCGATGCTGCCATCTACTGGAATGTTTTTACTCTAATAGGTATGCCACCAAACATGCATAATTGCCTGATCAGTTGCATACCTCCTCGTTGCTTATAGTTGTGATGAAATTATACTAGGTTATACAATGATTAATTTTATTCTAGAATTATGGAAAGATTGCACGTGGTACGCGTGGAAACTATTAATTTGTTATAACGGTTCAATTCACAAAATTTCAGGACACAAATTAAATTCAATCTTTGGAGTGAGAAGATAAAACAAAAATACCTATTTTAGATTCAGCCTAGATATATTTTGAGTGTCTAGCTTTACGGATGAGCTTCACTTGAAGTAGCTGACGTTGGAGCTGGCATTTCTTCGATATTCATATGGACATCGTGATTATGTAAAATTTATTTAGCAAATTGCACATTATTTCGTATTTACCACCTAGCCGCACGGAGTTTTAATTAATAGTTATTTAATCAACAACTGTGTATTAATGAAGGCCATTAACAATCGAGATAATTTAACGCACAAGCAGAGCGATTGCGTTAATGTTCGAACTAGTGTAAATTGCCCTTTTGATACTCCTGTTACTTACAAAGCTTTTCCGTCGACTGTATAAGTTCTATTCGTTTCTCAATATTAAAAAAATTCATTGATTTGTCATTGTCAAAAATGAATAATTTCACTGAAATGAATGTTTGGTTGCCTACACCACAGGTAACTGTCAATATAAATATAATGTATAAGATGTGCGTTGGGTTGCCTACAGAGAAATCGTTTATTTTGTCCAATTTTGAGAACGTTAATATCATATGTTAATACACGGTCGACGGAAAAAAAATTTATAGCTTCTAGTCTCAGACCGACCCTCGTAATATAAGTTCACCTTTTAGCCTGAAGTCGCGCGAATCGATTTGTATCCAGCAACAGCTGAAACGCCTGAAACTCTAACCTACTTGAGGATCAACAATCCCACATTCTTCTAGTACTGGTAGTCGAGCAGGCCAGCATGGCACTTATTTTTTATTAAGTTCCTCACAGTCGTCCACCATATTAATGGCGAAACCAAATACATTAAAGGAGATATATATTTCACTGGGTTGCACTCGTAGATCAAATTGACTTGCGTTCCGAATCCCCCACTCGACGATTCGTATACGGTTCCCATTCAAAAAAGCGAAAGCCGTAGGAAGCGGAGTAAATACAATCAGTTTTTAAATTTTATGTGATGATATTAAATGGTAGGTGAACGCGAGTGAAAAAATCTATAAGATTCAAAACGCACGTGCTTTATATATAGGTGGAAAATATTTATTATTGTGATTTTATATTTGTGCATGGATTATTTTGTTTTTATGCAGATTCTTAATTATTAACGTGGTAGGTGGATATTTTTTAAATAACGGTGATTTATTATGTATACAATCAATTGGGGGGACGGGGACGTATTGTAGGTACTGGTTTTGGATTTCTACAATACAATTGAAATTATTTTCGACACATATGGGTAATATAGGTATATTAAGTCATCATGACGATATTTTTATATCTTGACGCGGCCGGTGTTCATCAGATGAATATTATATTAACTATAGGTATACCGTATACCTGATTTATGAAAAGACATAAGCAACATAAAGAGAGCACACAAATACAATATTTTGTAGGCTACAACTTTTTGTTAGAATTTAAATTTTAAAATGTTTTTCTACCTATCGTAATTCAATAAGCATTTTTAGTTAGGCTGAAAAAACATTTTCATTATATGCTGGAAAGGTTAATATAGGTACTTTATTTAGTTGATTATCAATAACTTCCATGAAACAATAATTGTTTATTGAATGTGTTAAAATGTTAATCAACATTATTGTTTCATTGGATACAATGTACAATGAACAAACCTGAATAATAAAACGAAAAAATGATGTGTAATTCCAATAAATATTTATTGTTGTCATTTCATCAAATTTACAAACTAAATTATTGTGTATACCTAGTTGAGGTGACAATTTTATTATTGAATATCCATAGTGCCTGACCTTGATTAAAAATCTGTGATTAAAAAAAAACTGGATTGCGTATCAGTGTGTGGTTTTCATTCGATTATTCTTGAATAAAAAATATTCATCAAAATAGGTAGTACATTCAATACAAAAACTGAAACTATACGAACATTCTAATATCCAGTACCTATAAATAATCAACATTTTATTCTAACTACCTACCGGTTATCTAATCTTAATTTGCTAATTATTATGCTCACATATTACTAAAACCACTTTACAAAATACAAAACAAAGTAATTTTTATGTGTGATTTTTAACTTTATACTTCAATTGACACAAAACAAGTAGGTATATTAATAGCTGCTGTACCGGTGTACCGGCTGTCCCACAATGACCCTCGGCCATTTCTCAGGATCAGGAATCGTTTATAGTAGGTACAGCTAGTAAATTTTTATAATAAAAAAGTATACAGACGCTAAATGGCGCAATTAAATATTAAAAATGGAAAAAACCCAAATTTACCTAATTTGAATGTGATAATTTGACAATTTGTACACATTTGAATTTTTTTATCAGGTTTTTATTAACTCATCGTTATTCTTGTATTTCGTGGTGAAACTTTGAACATGATTTTAAACTTATTTTCCGATGGGTAGACTTGAAATTTTCAATATAATTCAGAATTGGATGAGACTAAAAGAAAATTTGGAAAGAAATTGAAAAAATGGAGAACTATTGATAAAACGTGGATTTGAGAATGGTTTATTTTCAAAATTGGTCCTAGTAGGTGGCGCTGCAATGAGTATAATCTACCAAACAGCAAAAATAACATAAGTACATCGCTCCACTCTACTTACACGCACTCTGGTTCTTACTGAACTTCTCTTAAACCGTTGGTCCGATTTTGATGACAGTGGCCAATACCAACTTTCCTATTTTAAATGCAACCCCCTGTATATTATTTATTTTTTAGATTCTTCAGAAAATTATAGACATAATTCATATACCTATGCCTTATATCCTAAGCTTATCTTCAACTGTTTTGGAAATATTAAGTGTTTTCAGATTTATTACAAAAAAAACCTAAAAAAAAGGAAATTATTTTATCTACGTCCATCTCCAAAATTAGTCATTCTCGAACCAAAAAAAAAGTCATACATTATACATACGTTGAAAAGCGTGCGTAAATGAACAACGCTTTTTATATGGGACTTTCATTATAACACCCAAAAGAGTGCATAAATGACCAATGCTTTTTAAATGGGGTTTTCAGTAGTAATACCCCTAGGGTCTTGATAATACCGAGATAATTTTGTTATAGAGAATGCTGACAGCGTGTTGCTTGATAATATCTTTGAGCAACACGCTTGAAGGATTCTCTATGACAAAATTTTGAGTATTTATCAAGACCCGAGGAGTATTCGATAAGATAATTTTTTACTTTGTATCTTTCAAAAAATTGATTGCCAATCTGATGTGAAAAGTACAATTGGTAAATTAATTCAATCGTCAGATGCAATACCTAATCTTCGCGACATTTTCAATCCAGTTGTCAGTTTGACGTTTAATAAATTTTTAATAAAAAATAAACACCAAACTGAAAACACCACATGTAGGGTATTATCGCTGTAATACAGCGGTGATTGGATGAAATTTGGCACATGACTTGAAATTAAGTAATTTGATTGGTTACTATATCCAGTAAAAAATTATCATTTTAACACTCTTTTTTAGCTACGTAATTATCTAGTTGCCTTCAATTTAGTCGTTTGTTGTATAAACTTTTGTGCCGTCAGTAAATTTTACAGAAGTGTCAGTCATAGTGAAAAATATTTTCTGTTATATTTAAAATTTTAATTACACTTACTACTACTACTTCTAAATGTGCAGGCGATCCTTGTCCTGGACAAACTCAAGCCAAGGTTCCGGCACTGAGGCCACTGGCGGGCCCATTGTGCCATTCCTGCTACCTAGACATCCATGAAGCCGAGCCCTTCAATAAAGGCCACAACATTTTTCAATAGATGTCTGTTTGTGTCTCCAGGGGCCATAACAGGGACTCCGAAGATTCGCCTGCGTAGTACAGTCCAGTGTGGACACTCTAAGAGAACTTGGATTGAAGTTTCGTCAGTCATGCCGCAACCCCTACATAGGGAACTTTCCTCTACTCCTAAGTTGTGGAGGTGTTTCCTCATACAGCAGTGCCCTATTAGGAGTCCTGCTATCTTCCTTAGCCTACTCCTTGGTAGTTCCAGTAGCTGCCCTAGCGTGACCATCAGTCCATCCCTTCAGTAGAAGTTTGGATTGTCTAGGACCCTGCAGAGCATTCCAATGAGCGAGGTGCTGATTCCTCAGCCACTTCTTCGTCTCCTTGCGTATTTTTTGTTTTGTTAGGCCCAGGGTCGGGCCCGGGCCGCAGAAAGGAGCTGCCGCCCCTTCCGCAGCCAGTGCATCCACCATCTCGTTGCCTTCAAAACCAGAGTGGGCTGGAATCCATTCTAGCCGCACCACGTTCTGCCTTGCAAAATTAGCAAGTCATTTACGAACTAAAAAAAAAGTCATACATTATACATACGTTGAAAAGCGTGTGTAAATGAGCAACGCTTTCTATAAGGGACTTTCATTATAACACCCAAAAGAGTGCATAAATGACCAATGCCGTTTAAATGGGGTTTTCATTTTAACACTCTTTTTTAGCTACGTAATTATCTAGTTGCCTTGAATTTATTCGTTTGTTGTAAAAACTTTTGTGCTGTCAGTAAATTTGACAGAACTGTCAGACATAGTGAATATTTTCTGTTATATTTAAAATTTTAATTAAACTTATCTCAAATGGAAAAACCTCGGGAAGAATGCATTTCTTCGGATTGCACACTACCTGAAATTAGAATTCGTTGTGTTGGTACCTATATACCTTCCTTTATGTGATCGTTGATAAAGTTTTGTATGACACTTGTGCGTGAGGTACTTTTGCGCACTCGTTGCAAAAAAGGCACTCGCTACGTTCGTTCCTCACATTTTCGAAACTTGTGCGCAAAAGTATAACTTCACGCACTTGTATCATGAATAACTATTATTTCACAAAGTCGGTGCAGTACTCTTTGTGTTTATCGCGAACAGACAGACAGGAGGACTTTGTTATATAAAAATATATAGTGATAATAAAAAACTTCTGAATTATTACAATATCCAGACAGAAATAATAAAGGTTATATTTTCAAATAATAGTTTTCAAGTTTCTCTAGGTGTCTTCATAAATATATTGTCTCATAAGTTAAACGACATTCATTTATCATTTGTAATTCTCATTATTTTATTTATTTTGCGTATAATTATAAGAAAAAAGTCACGTAATTCATAGTTTTTCATATCGTGAGAAACACCAGTTGACAAAATTAGATTACTTACATTAAATTCGCGAAGCCGCTGTAATATTTCGTTATCACCTCAGCGTCAGAGTGACTAACCTATCTAAAAGTAAATATTTAAATACACATTTTTATCTTCACATTTATCAAAATGCCGAGTTGAATCCTTTTCTAGTATAATTTTCAATATAAAATAGGTGAGAAATTGGATAAGAGATCAATAAAATCAAATCGACCATTAATAGGGTCTTGGAAAAGGCGCTATTATATTGTCAAATTACTATCAATAAGCATAATAATGGGTTAAAAACATTTAATTCATTTGTAAAGCAATTCCTATCAAAAGACTTATGTTCAATCAGAGTTGCTTTTTCACACGACCAAGACCAATTTACCTCATCACTACAAACCAAGAGGCCGGGACCGTTCGTTTGAATAACATGTCCTCATTCAATGTCCAAATAGTTATTACTCATACCTATCCATGAAATTAATCGTAAAGAATAAGCAATATGTTATTTCCGGTACTTCAACAAATTTTAACAACTCTTAACCATTTCTAATAATAAAAAAGGAAACAGCCCATTTTCAAACCCCTATTTTAACGCCCTTCACTGTGGATGGTGATGGAATATGTATAATAGTAGTAACCTCTGAACAATGACCCAATTCGAAGTGTAAACTTATAAATTGTTTGGAGCAACCGAAAAATAATTTTTTATCTACAAAATATTTATAAAAATGATAAAGCAAACTTTTAATTCCGTTTGTGCTGAAATAAAATTTTAAATGTTAAATACCTATTTCAAACCGGTTGACTCTTAAATATTTTATAAAATTGTCAGCGTATCGTCACTCACTATCATTAAAATTGTTTTTATATCCTTGTCGATTCCGAATCCAATCAAAAATAATAATAATTAACATTTTACAGAGTCGCGCTTTTTATCGCTATCCATCCAGTCTTTTTCCATCCACAATAATTTTATTGGCAAAATATTTTTATATACTTAGGTAAATATACATTGAATTATCGACAGTAGAAGGAAACAATGTGTCAGATAAAGATTAAAAGTCAATAATTCTGTATCTGGATCTGTAGAGTAGGGAGGGTGAGTGTGTGTAGTGTATCAGGCAGTACTTAGGCCACATGTGGCCCATTGTACATTCTCTCTCGAGGAGTTGTCCTCCTAGGTCATCGTCCATCCTGTCCTTGCCAAGAAGGTAGATAGGTCATTAGGAGACATCTCCGCAGGTGTAGGCCAAAACTCACCGAACACACACTATCTTATTGACGATAACTCCGGACACTCGCATAAGACATGCCTGACATCTTCCTGTTCACACATCTTGCATAGAGGTGTGTCCACTAGCCCCATAGTATGGAGGTGTTTACTTAGTTGACAGTGGCCAGTCAGAAATCCTACTGTTAAACGTATGTTTTTCCTGGTTATCGTCAAATATTTCTTCGGCGCCAGCTTCCCAGGGTCGCCCAGGGGGGACCCTGGCAAGATTGCATCCTTTGATTTCATCCCATCTCTTAAGGGATTGAGCATGGGTGTAACGTTTGTCTAGTTCCGCAATTATCGAAGTCGTTAGGCCGTAGGTGTCATGGGGTCCTGAAATTTTTAGTCCAGCCGCTTCCCTGGCTAAAGAGAATCGGAAATGCGATTACCTCCACACCTGTCGTGCCCTTTAACCCACCTCAGGATAATATTGTTATCTGCCGATGCGTTAGCTAAATCTTGGTGGCACTCTAGTACTAGCCCCGATATAACACGTTGTCTGTTCAATGCTAATAGGGCTTGTCTACTATCAGTGCAGATTGTTATGTTTTTGCCAGAAATTCCTTTTCTGGTTAGTTCTTTTGTGGCAATTGAGATACCAGCCAGTTCTGTTTGAATCACGCTGGTATTGTTTCCCATTCCCCACTTAATCCTTAGGCTTAGTGCTCTCGAGTAAACTCCACATCCTGAGCCTTCTTTCATTTTTAAGCCATCTGTATATATGCGTATTGCATTTGCAGCATTTGGCTCTGTATTCTGTTTTATTCGTATTTCGTAGGGTTTATTAAACACAAACCCGGGTCCAATTGCATCATTGGCTGCCTGCAGCCAATAATCCTGTTTATAAGAAAAGATATTAGGTCGAAACATTTTTGTATAGTTGGCTTAATACGTTGCAATTTTTTGCAAATTTTTCGGAAGATCCTTCAATTGAAAATTATACAATAAAACCATTTGCTTAGGTACACGTGAAATGGCTCTAAAATTTCAAATTAATGAAGGTTATTATCCTATATGCATTCTAAAACCAAATATAACATTTTTAGTGGAAAGTCGAATGGATAAATTTTGAAACAATGTGATTATTGACCCTGAATATTCCGCAAAAGTTCAGTGATCCTAAGACTAATTTTATTGCTTTAAGCTACACGCAAATAATAACGTACTGTCAATCGACTCCTGACCTTGTTTTTAATTATTTACCAACAAAGCAGAACAATCTTGCTTAATCATACTTAAACTTCTCACTTGTATTGTATCATTTCGAAATTGAATTAATTTCTTCTGTAACTTCCATAACATCGTTGCTAAAAGAGTCTTCAAATATATAGGGCATGCTCACGACAGTTGACAGTTGACAATACCCCTGTGGTAAGACAATAAATAACGGACATTGTGAAAAATTATCAAACAACAAACAACTATTAACCTATATTATATACTATTAAATATGCAAGCTCAACAATTAAAATAACTTTAAAAGAACACTGAAGCAAAACCAACTAAACTCAAACACGATATATCATTATAAATCAGCATAACCTCATTATTAAGTACCTACCACTTGTTCTGAACGCTCTGTTTGTTGTTTTACCACAGGGCTATTGTCAAAATAGTCACGTGGACATGCCCTATACTCTAAATGCGAAATAAACATTGGAATCAACATGGAAGAAAAGTAGGGTTATCAATCATTTTGGTGAAAAGTACCGCAGCCGGTAGCACTACAATATTAATTTGAAATAGGTACCAATTGCACAGTGCACGGCGATGCATCGGCCGCGAAATTTGAGTCGTTAATAGACCCTATTTTGATTACTGCTTCCACTGCTCTAGCGGCTCTCAGATAACATACAGTATGCGAAAACTCTTTCGAGTCCATTCCATTTACACAAGTACGACAAGGAAAATATGAGAAAAACTGTGGGCGAATCTAGTTTATCCGAGGTTCATTCATTCAGCTCTCGTCATTCTTCCAGCCTCGGATGAACTAGATACGTCCACAATTATTCTTCTCTCTCTTTCAAGCAGTTTTTCTCATATTTTCCTTGTCGTACCTACTTGTGTAAATGGAATGGACTCGAAAGAGTTTTCGCATACTGTATATATGAACGACTTTATTTGGCTGGTACCAGAATCCAGCATTTTTTTGTAAAAATAACAATAACTCAACTATTTTTTTTAGATGGAAGTCCTGGGAATTCGTTTTGCACCTCTCTATGTTCCCTTAAAAAGACGGATTCAAACATTGTCAGTAGCAATATGGTTTCTCACAATGGCTTTCGGAGGCTTCATAGGACTAATAGCATCTATTTATTTGGTCCTTTTTACGAAATTATGGTGGCTAGCAAGTCTATATCTAATTTACATCTATTCTATCGATATGGATATTGGTGAACAAGGCGGTAGGACGTCGAAATGGGTGAGATCTTGGGTGGTATGGAAATATACTATGGATTATTTTCCGTTAAAGTTGGAAAAAACCCCATTCGTTGAACTGAATCCGGAGAAAAATTATTTATTTTGCTGTTTTCCTCATGGCATGCTTTGCACTGGATCATTTAATTTCGGAAACGAGTACAGTGCGTTTAGAAATTTGTTTCCAAAACACGAGCCTAAAGTGGTAACTTTGAATCAACACTATCATATGCCCTTCTTTAGAGAACTAGCTTTAGGATTGGGAGGAATATCAGCTTCGTTTAAATCGCTAGATTACGTATTAAGTAGACCGGAAGGAGGTTACGCTTGTGCTCTTATGGTAGGAGGCGCTGCTGAAGCTTATTTATGCAAACCAGGTAGCCACAGAGTTTTGTTGAGTAGACGAAAAGGATTTATTAAATTAGCATTAAAGAATGGTACTCCTTTGGTGCCAGTATTCTCCTTTGGTGAAACTGATCTGTTTGATCAAGTGGAAGGGTCGTGGTTGAAGAATATTCAAGAAAAAATTCGGAAATGTATTGGGCTGGCACCTATAGTTCCTATAGGAAGAGGATTTTTCCAATATTCTTTTGGAATTATACCTAGAAGACATCCTGTTACTACTGTTGGTGAGTATTATCAAACACCGTGCATGAATCGGCTCATGTACTGACCTTAGCCAAAGTTTATTTCAAGAAATTATTTAATAAGATTAAGTAATTCCTTGAAATAACTTATGAAATATGTATAAAATATTTTATTTTATTGATAAGATAAATGAGCATGTGAAATGTTGCGCGAATTAATAATCATTTACAACAATTAAATTGTTTATAAATGGTTTTTTGGTGTTATCAAAAAATGTATTCAAATATAATATATTGCCTTCAAAGGTATGTAAACGTATTTCCCGTCTATGTTAACCGATAATAAAACTTTCATTGACATTATTTCAAAATATAATTCAAATAAAAACATGAATATACAGGTAGAGCAAACATATTGGTCATACATTATCCACATTATCTGGAGTCAAAAATAATTCGATTTAACCTTACTTATCTAAGTATAAAAGTGTATACAATCGAAGCGTTTTACTTGAAAAACTAATTCAATCACATCTGATGTTACATAATACATACTAGAATATCTGCAAATCCAAAAAATCCAGTATTCCAACCAGAATATGGGCACTCTAAACGTTAAAATATTGTGCCACCTGGAGAACCTGAGCAGTAATATTAATATTCAATGAGAACTGCTACTTTATTTTATTTTATTTATTTGGGATACAAACAGGACAAACCCATAAAAGTATCCACTAATAGTTACACATAATTTTACAAATTAGGTAAAAAAGAAAATATACATATTATCATATAACTACATTAAATAAAAGTAAATACAAGTTATGAAATCAAACAATTTTATTCTGTTAAATCTACATTGTATTACAAAATACAATTTAGATTTAACAAAATAAAATTGTTTGATTTCATAACTTACTATGGATCTACATCAAGTAAAAGCCTCATCTATTCAATTTTTGTAAATACAAGTATACAAAAAAAAGAGAAAAAAGGGAAAACAAGAGTAGGTAATAAAACAAAATTAAATTTGTAAAAAATAGTCTTTTAGTAGTTTTTTAATCAAATCTGCACTGTGGTAAAAAATATCCATTTCGACAATACTGGACAATTCATTATAGCTAGGTAGGTATTTGTTATTCTGTGAGCAGGAGAATTTAGAATATAATTGGTGTGTGCCTGATGTGTGATAAAGGTATAATTGTTTCTAGTTGAGTGGCTGGGAATACGAAGTGTTATGAAGTTTGTAAGTTTAAGGCAATCTATATTGTTATTGAGGATTTTATGAATAAACAGTACATCCGCAATTTGCCTACCATGCTCTAGTGAAATTATCTTTAAATTAGAACGAATACGTTGCCTATCCACATCGGGATAACATTTTCTTTTACAATATGAAGTAAACTTGTTCTGGACTGTTTCTAATTTTGAAATATAGACCGAATAACGCGGGTTCCAAATAGTAGAGCCAAACGTTAATATACTATTTACGTATGTCATATATAATGATCTAACGGTAAGAGGATTTTGAAGTTCGAAACATGTTCTGTATAGGTATGAAGCCCAACTGCTGATTTGCTTATATTACAAATATGCCGATTGAAAAGTAATTTAGAGTCTAGAAGAATACCAAGATCCCTAACAGTATCTACAGCGTGTAATACGCTATTAGAAATTTCGTATGTATTGTAGTTGAAGTCTGAATTACAACGAGAAGAAGATTGTATATAATTACACTTCGAAACATTTAAAAACAAACTATTTCTCAGACAGTAGTTGGATAAATTGTCTAAGTCTACTGTTCAAATTTATATATATATATAAATTTGTTTATAAGTAAAATAAAACAAATAGCACGATACGACTTCTTGTTTACCGACGCTTACATAGATGAAGAGATTGTTGGCTGCTCTGCTCTACAAATTCAACTATAGCAGCATGTGGACGTCCTTGAACCTGTAGCATCCACACCGCAGAATGATATGAAATAATCGAAGAATTAAACGCGTTCCCAGCAATTCTATACCCTTGTGTATCGACTCACTTTCCTCGATTCAACAACATCTTTTCTGATAATCCACTGGTTGAAGTGGGCTCCATCAGTTTCAGAGAAAAAGAGAGAAGGCAGACAAAGCAGCAAAAGAAGAATGTTCCTAGAAATCCGGGAGACAAACATCAAACAACTCAGTTTAATATCCTGGCAAAACATCGCTAAGCTGTAATAAAATTATTTTTAAATTCAATGCATTATTCAGTCAATAAGGGAGTGTGTGTTCGGTGAGTCTTGGCCTACACCTGCCGATATAAAGGAGATGTCTCCTAGTGACCTGTCCACCTTCCTGGGAAGGCCTGGATGGACGATGACCTAGGAGGACAACTCCTAGGGATGATGTATACTCGATTTGAAATTGGTTGATAGTAATAAATCATTAAAATCCG
>CAJUYH010003329.1:0-33229 GCA_910591685.1 Galerucella tenella | reverse complement strand
GTGAGGTTTCATTTTTTTAATTAAGATCATTAATATTGTTGTGGGTGAAATGACATCTAATGATTTGATAAATATTGTTCATTCCTGTAGAAAAATGGAAGTCGCAGAGGATTCTAGTACGCCCGTGTGTTTTATTTGTGATCAGTGGCGGCTGGTGGGTTATCGAACTAGTGGTGCACTTTACTAGAATATTAAAATTAGAAAATGCAACAAAACAACAATTGACATAACTTATGTTTATTTTTTATAGATTAAATCAATGCGACGACATTTTTCTGAAGCGAAATGTTCAATCACCTTTTTATTAAAATCGGGTATTGTTTGTAAAAATAACGAGATGTCAATCATAGCTGCCGTCGCCTCGTGCTCATGCCGTCCGGCCCAATTCGTCATACATCGAGTGTTCTCGGTAATCTTCGGTTCGCACGTGCGGCGCTCGAGAATTGTACAATTACTCGGTACATTTCTATGAACTATCTTTTGTTTCACGCGTCAGGCGTATTAATTCGTATCTCATACAAGATGTATTAGCAGTCCTCATGCACTCGCCGAAGCGCACGCGGCACGATATTAGTTTAGTAAAGCGCTCAAACTTTTTGACCATAATTGGAAATTCAATTTTTTATACGTTTTTGTATGTTTGAAAAATAAATATTAAGATGGTAATTTAAAAATGAAGATGAAGTAATATTTTGTAATTTTTAAATCTTTTGAATTGGTGGTTCAGCGCACGAGTGCACTTAAGGTACAGCCGCCACTGTTTGTGATTAAGCTCTGGCTGAAAACGTTACAACGGTTACCCGAGGACTAGAAACGTCAGTTTTTAAGTTTCAGAAAACTGCGAACTTTTCAACCACCATTTTTGCAAAAAATATTGGCGTAACGAAAAAAATTGTGGGAACAACTTTTGTAGGTAATGAACGGATTTTCAGGATCTCTAGAGCCGTTTTCCGACCCTCCCACAAAGTTCGGGCACCTGAAGCACCTGCAAATTGAAAAAAAAATTTCTTGCTGGACCAGATGCCCATGTTGACGGTATTTTTCGCCTTCATTTACTGGCCTAATATGTATATTGAAAAATTCTTAGGCTACTATAGAACCAAACAAAATATTTTATTACCCAACATATTCTCCTCTTAATTGGATACATTAATTACAGCGAACCTGCAACGTCTTGTATTAAGGGTATTAAGCATATCTTCGTAAATCTGTTTACCTCTTAACCCTTTTAAATACAGGTACTTGATGATGGCTCGATACTCCAATTTTTCGATTTGCACAATTTCTTTTAATTTATTGCGTAACTCTGGTTCACTTTTTCGACGTCCAGCTTCACACTGACACTTCTAATGAAATATTGTTCGTTGCTATGGTAACGCAATATGTTGTTTATGCATGGAGCTGGTCTATGCTAACTAGAGTCCCTCTTCCATCCGATAATCTCCTGGCTCAACGATTCTGCATTTTTACGCGATTCGCGTGTATGGAGGTACTTCATTCAATTCTTCTTACCTGGTACCTTCTCGCTTTGCTACTTTTTCTGCTATTCCAGTGTGTATCCTGGGACTCACAGTGAATTGGCGATGCTGTGCTCGCCTAGTTCATTAAGTTTCCATATGCATTCCCATAAAATTTTGAAACTGATCACGCAAGAACTCAGTGCTTCAATGGCTGTTTGACTATCTGACACTTTTCTATTATGACGATACTAATATATTCAAGTTTAGTCATAGGATTGGTTTTAAATATGTCAATGATGGTCCGAAAGATGATGAACCTAGAAAAGTGTATGTATCTCCCATCAAACTGAAAAAACCCTTCGCCTCCAAAGAACTAGCCTCTAAATATCATTGCAAATATAACACCACAAACGTCCCGATACCTACAACAAAGAAAAAGATAGAAATTAAAGTGAGTGGAAAATCAAATCGGGCTCGAAGGACCAAAAAAACCGGAATAACCTCATTTCACTTTTCAGTTGAACGTTCCTTCACCCGAAACTAGTTCGGCAAAAGTAGTCCTGCGTAAAGCAACTCCGAGTCCTAGCTTGGAACCGTTTTCTCCGGATAAACCAGACGAAGAACAGTTGGGATTGAAAAAACCCAAGAGCGGTATTTTTATCAACGAAACTGAAGACGAAAAACAAGTGAAAGTTGAAGATTATGATAGCTTCGATTTAGTTTACCAAAGGAGACCGAGACCGTGAGTGTTTCCCATTATTTTGTTAGTAGCAAATCTTGGTATACAATATCTGATTTTATTAGGGATATTCAAGATGAACAAAAAGGAAAGAAAAGGAAAAATAGAGGTGGAACTGCGCTGGAAGACATCAGTGAAGGTGATGAAGGAGGTTCTGTTCCAGCAGGAAAGAAAAGAAGGAAAAAGAAAAAGGACACTCTCGAAATGTATAAAACTGACGATGGAATGGATTTTTATGAAACCAAAGTTGTAGAAGAGTTTTATGAAGATGAAGGGGAGGAACAGGGGGCTTACTTGACAAAAATGTTCAGAAAAAAAGTTTCCTTAGTAAGAGACAAGTTTAAAACGCTTACAGCTATAAAAAATGTGTTTTACGTTTTTCTAGATGTCCGCAGCTACGTCGTATCAAAGCAAAGACATCCCCCACTCGACTGTTTCTACAGTATCAGAAATTGGTGTCAATAAATACATACAAAAATTCCGCAGAGATTCGGAAATAAAAAGATACCAGCCTAAAAAGAGGAAATTCAAAAGAGGAACGATACAAAGTCATTCGTTCACTAACATGTACCAGCCAATTTTGAAGGATTTTTTCTTTGGATCCAAGCAAGGATCCATGCATCAAGGTAGATTAGATTAGATTAGATAAGGTGTCTTATTGGTCAATTCCACTGCAACCTTTTCAGATCATCTGAATTTTTTTTTCGGGCCGAGATGGGAAACTCGTATTCGAATGGGTTCTTAACCAGTACCCAGACAGTGTTGGACTCATCCCCACGGGAATGCCTACCAACCAAACCCACCTTAAACTCGCCCTTACTCCCGACTTGGAATCACTACCCTAGCATATTTCAAGACGGGCGGTGGTCCCTCAGACACTCTCCGTCATCTTCTCCCTTGTATCACTTCTACCTCTCACATGCCATATCGAGTCCTTCTCTTTCCCTTATCATGCTCTCTACTACGCCACTCATCTCCATCCATTCCTCCTCGTCCCACAACATAATCTCCACCATATTTTCCCAATACACCGCCTCTCCCAGTTTATTTTCCAACTTCTTCGAAACTACCTCGTTCCATCCTCCACTTCACAACTCTCGCACACTCCAGTTTCTCTTTCCACAATCTTGTGGAGGTAACCCACTTTCGACCCAAGTAACCAATCAGCATCGGGACTGAATCTGTCATGTGAAATCTTGCCGGTCATCGCCAAGCTGTTAAGCCTACAGCGCCCTCTAAACATACCAACTAGGGCTTTGGTAGTTTTACTTTATATGCTTATTAGGTCTGCCGTAAATGTTGGCTAATGTCCTTTAGTATACTGTTTTGCCTGTCAAATAAAAATTGTCTCAAAAATCGAGAAGGAAGAGACAACATGCAATAGAGTACACGCATATTTCATATTTTGCTTGGATATTAATTTATAATAGTAAATATGATATCAAAAATTACTAATAATAGGAAATCAACCAGTTTCCATTGGAAGTTACTCCCAAATTTGAAAATAAAATTCAAATTTCAATGCACTTTCCGACCACAACCCGAGGACTTCCGAACGCTACCGATGATACGTGTGATGTCATATCTCTTGTGTTTACTTATGTCAATATGGCCTGTATTGCATTAGGTTATGTGTAGTTGCGTGTTTATATTATATTTTAATCAACTATTAATTGCTTCATCGACGTGAAAATATCATTTATATGTTTGTTTGAGACCATTACGTGTTTGTGTGTGCTTTTTTTATTTCTAAAAGTCAACGTGAAGTGGAAAGTGGACATAAATATTCGATATTTCCGAGGATATTTTGAAACTTTTGGAAGAATATATTTTATTTACTAGTTCAGTGTTCAGTGACGATTCTTTCATATTTTGTAAGTAAAGATATGGCTAGCGAAGGTTCTGTAAATGCACAAACTAATAACTTGCCCAAAGTAGACTCATTTATGCTGCTTGAATTTATGAAGTCAAACAGCTGCTTTAATGCAGAGGAAATAAGAGGAGTTAAAGCATTATCGTAAGTACGATTTAAACAATGTATTATTTATATAATATATACCAACTATATTTTAATGTGTGGTCGTAAGAAAATGATGTTTTTATGGTTGATTCCTAGACATATAGGTACATAACCTCAAACTATTTAAGAATAAGAATTACCAGCATAGAAGTTGGTACCTACATCAAAATGGTCTTCACAAACAAAAGTAATGCCCTTTTCTTAAGTGTATTTTTGCTTGCGCCACCAGGTAAAGTAACAAATACTTAGTCTGGAGTTTTAATAGACGTTGATTTACACACTGGAACAATGCAATACTTGGAATACAAAGTTTTTTTTCCGGCTTCATCCATTTTTAAAGCTTTCAGAAACAAATTAGGACACAAGAACTCAGAGCGTGATACACGAATAAGGACGTAAACAAATGACGTCACACCATGGGGCAGCCATCTTTATGACGTAAAGCGTGTTTTGGCGGACTTTTAAATATCATGATTTTCAAACTCGTTTTAAAAGTAAAGTTTATATTTTTTTGAAAAAATAGGCATGCAAGGTGTTAGGAGACCTGATAAAGCGTCAATTCCCACCAATAGCAAAATTTATGCTTGTACCCTATTACAGTTCCTAAGCCATTTGTCATCCCAAAACAACGCGGTATTGCCATATCTTTTTCCGGAGCGTACTAAAGCGAAATGCACTCAATTTGACGTTTAGGATGTATCCATTTAGAGTACTATCAGATGCAGAGGCTCCTTGGTATAAGTATCATGCAAATAGTCGCTTAATAGAGTTTGTTGATTGGCCTTGTTGAACAGGAAACAATAGCTATTTGTGTATCAAAAGCAGAAAATAGTACCGGCAGTCGAGAAAGAAAGTTGCCACGCGATGCGTCAGCGGGGCGCGGCAATCTGTCAAGACTACCAAAGGACTTTCTGCTCGAAATACACACAAAATAAAATCACACCAAAATAAAATCAATTGCCATTGTTTGTACTTAGCAGCTTCCAGATTGCAGTTTCGTGTACCTATGTACGTAGGCAACACATATTACATTAATGTCAGATATTTTTTAGATTTTCCTATTTCTCGATAAATTATTACGGGTTGGATGCTTCAATATATTAAAAAATCAACTGAAATATTTTATTCTACAATTTATATCAAAATAACTACCAGCTCTCTTTTATCTATGAATAAAATTTGGCGTACGCCAAAGTTACTTTCTGCTTAAGAGCGCCAATAATGTCAAATTATGACAGCTCACCGAAAACATCAACTTTGCAATTGCTTTTCAAGGCACAAAAGACGCTTTTTGATAGTGGTCGTCTCGGTGGTCGTAGAAAAAATTATGATTGATGATTTGATAGACGAAAAGAATAATCGTTTCAATTTATTGAAGGTGATGAGGGATTTCCGGAATCTATCAGAGATAAGCAAGGTATATGTATGCCGATCGCTGCTTATTGTTATTCAATATTGGCCCACCCCAATAAATGGACAAGAGAAAACATAGACGAAATTTTGACTTGGGGGAATAATCTTTATATGGAGACTATAA
The DNA here is from genome assembly GCA_910591685.1 of Galerucella tenella. Classification (NCBI taxonomy): domain Eukaryota; kingdom Metazoa; phylum Arthropoda; class Insecta; order Coleoptera; family Chrysomelidae; genus Galerucella; species Galerucella tenella. Next base: position 27,473 of record CAJUYH010003329.1, on the reverse strand, counting down.
AACAGTCGCATTTCCATAATTTCGCTGGAGAATTGGACCGTCAGCAGATAATCAAGTACTGTACAATTGGTAAGTACCCCCCTTCGATAATTATACAAGGTCCGGTAATAGTTCTCTCAGAGTCGTGCGGTGATATTTTTCTGGGTGATGTATGCCTTCCAGCTGCCTCCTCTCATTTTAAATATTTCAAAATTATGTTTCCTACTATAATAACATAAATTTTTCCCTGATAATGTAATATCTTTGTTTGCGCTCACACATATCGGAGTTGGAGTTCAAGTTTCAAATATTAAAACAGATGCATAAATATTTTTTTAGTTCGCTCTCCGAATTCCGCACGATGCATTCGCCTCCCTGCTTCATAGTACCGCACGGCCCTGAGTTATCTTATTGTACGAAACTTTCAAAATTTAATATCATCTTTATCCTTTTAGGTTGTAAGAAATTAAGAGTTTCCATCGAAGATCCATACGTCACCGGATATATTAGATCTGATGATAAACGCATTTTCAATCTAACTAAAGCTTTGAAAATATTTTTCGCCAGTCAAACAGCCGGTATATTCAAAACTCAAGATATCAGCATCGCCATTTGGAAAAATAAGTATTTGTATATGTTCGATGCGAGACCCAGAACAAAAGATCTTTATGTCTGGTAAATTATATGTTTGGATTTTTACAACGTAATATTGAACATAATCTTAAACTCTGAGCTGGGATTGAATTATTCCCTCCACTCCACTCCTGCGCACGCTTCCAACACTCTTTACACGTGAAAGTTAATACATAACCTAAGATAACTAGACGCTAAACTAATAGATATCTGGGAATTTCTAAGCTGCGCAATCCTAAAGACCTGGGCATCTATTCACTAACAATGAAAGCTCCTACGGGAGTACACACTTATAAAGTGCGCATGCGTGCTATATCATAATTTGCAATTTCGAGAGAGCTCGCATGCGCACGAAGATCTCACTGTTAGTGAATACCCCCTGGTACTTTATTCTGTTTCACATAAGAAGAGATTATCACTAGTTTTTCAATAATACGGGCTCTGATTAGTTAAGACACGTGACAGTTGACAGATGACACGGAGCTTGTTACAGTTTGACATGGAACCTAAGATATTGAAACACTAACTCCACCCAACAAATGACACGGAACATGTGATAGTTGATACGGAACCTAAGACAAACCATTTCAGAACATATGACTTTGATTGGTCAGCCGTATTGGGCTGGAGGGCAACTAAATTGATCAGTTGTAGTTGAACCTTGTGTGTTTTATTAACAAAAATTTACTGATTTAAGTACACTAACTAACAGAGAATAATTAGAGAGATCAATTGAATAGTCAAGTCGTTTTGTTAAATCAGCCTTATTTCTTTCTCACTCATTTCACACTTAAAAACACTACAAAACGTTGATAGCATGTGTGCCCTCCAGCATAATATGGCCGAACTGTCAGTGACATTGTTCTGTAATGGTCACTATATTTGTTGCTTTCGTTTATTTGGACTTCAAGCACTTGTGCGTGACGCCTCAGTCGACTTTTTAGGATCCTCAAAACCATTTGTCATGTGCCAATGCCAATGAATTTCCTGTGTTGTTAGAAGATCAGTTTCCAATGAATTACATAATTGGTAATTTGTATCGACCAGCTGACTTCTTATTGGCAAGCGCGTGCGTGAGATCTTCCCTCTCACTTCGTCAGTTGACTGATATTGATTTATCCAGTGGCGTTATTATTGTCAGTGACTTGGTAAAATAGGTACCGTACGCCATTTGTACCTTTGACAGATAGGCGCCATGTTTTTCCTCGCCTCTTACCGATCCCGTATAGCTTCAGATAAACTTGCCAAACTATACCTATATAAAGCGTCGCTATTGCTAAAGGTTTCCATACCCTGGATTCTAACCATAAAAACGGTGTTGTCAATTATTGAAATACTAATGGAATCACAGTATAAACATTGGTCAAATTTCTTGTTTTGTGTTTTAGTTGCGCTGGAACTGCAATTATGGCCAATTTTTACGACGTAGCATCGATGGCAACGATTTTTTTGAGCAGGTCGAATTTTTGTAATTGGCCGTTTGCCATATACCCCATTAAAGTTTTCAGAGTTTTAAAAATCGATGAGTCCGACGAAGAATCCAACGCTGCAATAGACGTTAAAAGCGAATACAATATTTTGAACGAGAATAAAGCTGTGGCTTTAGGATCTTTCGATTTGGCTGATAAGTGTTTCGAATTTTCAAGAAATAGACAATCGTTGGCAATGTCTGTTCTTGCATTGGTAAGACTGCTTTATTCCCCGCTCCTTTTACTTCATATTACTGTTATTATTTGAAGGTATATTCACGTATAACACCGCCAAGTGCATGGCACCGAAGAACAATCGATAAAATTTTAATATTAGGCAACCACTTGTATAAAGAATGCTTAGCTTGCAAAGAATCAGTCGAGTTGAAATTGGAGCACCTTCCGGCCATATTCACCATCGGTCCTTACATAGTAGAAATTTACATATTTGGAAACGTCTTCGCCGATTTAATATACAGATCATGCGTCTGTCAATTGAAACTGTCATTCGAACTATTTTTCGAAAAATGCACCAATTGTATCTTACAAATAGGAAGGTGAGTATCTCAATAAGGCTTTAGCAGACTGTACACAGGGCGTACATCAAACGTACAGGTATAAAATACAAACTACAACCATTCCAGGACACGTGACTTTGACAGATCGGCCATATTGTGCTGGTGGGCAACCAAATCGATCGATTGGATTTTAACTTTGTGTGTTTCCGGATGTGCTTAGTTTGAAAATTCAGTTTACCGGTGACAAATTGATTAAATTTTAGAAAATATGTCCCTCAGTACGTATGTATTGATTATATATGATAATATCAAGTATAATACCAGTACTCGCATTATAGTCAATATCGATCCCTTCGACCAACGAATTTCATTGTTGCAAGAAATTTGTTGTTGTATACACTGAGGAGCTCTCGTTTCAATTATTTTTGGTAAAAATACGCCTCTTCACCCTACATATGTAGATAAGCGACTGAAACCGCTGTATGACCGATGATTTAAAGCTTGTTTGCTCACCACCAATACTGAAACCTCGTGTACAGTTCTCTGTAAAAACAAAAAGAGAACAATTCTACATTTTATACGATGCTTTTTGACAACTCAATGATTGTAGGTGCCATTTGGCTGTATGGAAACAAAGGAACATGCTTTATTTCTTCGATCCTTATTCGAGAAACAACGAAGGATTCGCTACGACGCACGGCGTTGCCTGCGTGTCGATGCATTCTTGTTTGGACTCTGTGATAGAAACCATAGCGCATAACTACGACAAAGATTCCATTTTTTATTTGCACGCTTTGAAAGTGTGCAAAATTCATAGGGATCCGTGCCAATCAGGTAAGCTCTTGATCAGAACTGTTGTGCGTTTGGTATAGTCAGAAGCGCTCTTATCATGCGGGTTCAAAGGTCACTAACCATATGTATCAAATCAGAAAACACGGAGGTTACCAAAATGTGAGATTACAAATATACACGGAGAGACAAATTTCCATTTTTTCATGCATTCTCGAAATAATCTATCAGATTTTTTGCTTGAGGATGCAAAATACCGGAAAGCTGCTTCTTATTAATCATATTGTCACTTTGAATTGTCAAAGTGACATAACTGACATTTAAATGAAAACTTTGCTGGTGAAAGACTTTTTAGAATCGCTGAAAACTAAATACATTGATATGGAAAATAATATCATACACCAAATACACCAAACAAGGGTTACTTCAGTATAAAATTTTAAAAATAGAAACTATTTAAAAGGGAAACTTCTCTTATCAATTAACAAAAATGAATCAAACTAGAGAAGACAGTTTGAAATTTATAATGTAACTAATAAAAAATAAACTAAAATTTTAATTAAACTTGACAAAAAAAATAAACAAATCAACTGAAATATATTTGAACTTTAAACCGAACTTTGAACATAAATCTTAATAACTTTTTTCTAATTTATTGAAATCGTTTTCACATAATTTCGGAATCTTCAAAACCTTTATAAAAGTTTCTTGGCTAATGATTAATCTAAAAAGAAAGAACCTAAGAAATTGAATAATATTAGTTAGGTTATAAAATCTGACATTAGTAAAACAGAAAGAGTATATTTATGAACATAGATAACTAAGAGTGAACTTATATTTGTCAACTCGAACGGAAGAAAGGACCTTAGTAACAGAAATGAAAACAAATGTCAAATAATTTTTAAAATTTTGGAATTAAACGATAAAAACTAAATTGAAGTATTTAAAGACATCAATAATAAACTTTCATATTAAAAAAAGAACATAAAACTAAACATTCAAGTCAAGTAATAAAAATTAAAAATTATTAAATGAATTTGATTGGTCAGCTGATATAAAAAAAACTAAAAACTAAGAGACACATGGTTGTTCATTGAAAAAAAAGAGAATTACGTTGTTATTGATTAGAAACGAGGAAGAAAGCCGGACTTAGCTAAAAAAGGCCATAAGGCCAGACTATCTTTGTGGACATGTCGCAGGATCTGTGGAAAATCTTGGGGCTTGGGACCCAAACAAATCTATTGGATATATGTGATGATTATTAGACCAATGATCACATATGGAGCTATTGCCTGGTGGCCAAAAGCTTTACAGCGAACGGCCCAAGCAAAGCTCTCTGGTTTACAGAGACAGGCTTGTCTGGCAATCACTGGTGCTATCAGCTCCACACCGTCAGCAGCCATGGAAATCCTTCTGGACCTACCTCCTCTCCATATATTTTTGGAAAGAAAGGCTAGATGGACAGCATACAGAATTGTACATATTTCTAAATGCACAAATCAGGCTTATGCAGAACGAAGCAGAATACTAGCGGACAGTGAAAGTCACAGTATTCTGGGAATGACCTCTGACATAATGCCTCCAACAGTAAACTACGACCTGCCTTACACCGTCCTAATTCCAAATAGAGATGAATGGGTCCTCCGAAAGGATGAACTATTAAGAGCAGACAGCTGTTGGTACACAGACGGCTCAAAAACACCCTCAGGCTCTGGTGCAGGTGTATACGGGCGCAGACCTAGGACAGAAATTTCAACCTCTCTAGGATCCTATGCAACCGTATTTCAGGCGGAAATTTACGCCATTGTTTCATGTGTGGAGAGAGTGGAGCAAGCCAATCTCATACATAGAACAATAAAAATTTTCTCGGACAGCCAAGCGGCTTTAAAAGCACTTAGCTCTTGCCGTGTAACGTCGAAATTGGTTCTAGACTGCCAAAAAAGACTCTCCTCAATAGGAGAACTCAATAAAGTATTGCTGGTCTGGATCCCTGGCCATTCTGGCATGGAAGGAAACGAGAAGGCAGACTTTCTTGCAAGGGAGGGTGCCGCACGTGTTTCTATCGGACCAGAACCCACAATTGGCATCGCAATAAGTTTTGCCAAACAAACACTAAATACCTGGACAGCAAGAAGAGCTTTAGACTTTTGGCATAATTTACCAGGATTGGTTCATTCAAAGGCTTTTATACATCCTTCGAAGTATGTCTCCAAACAAATGTTAGACTATAGCAGGCATGACCTACGTTGTCTAACAGGCCTTTTAACAGGCCACTGTCATCTGAATCATCATATGCTAAAACTTGGACTGTCGGAAGATCCGACTTGCCGTCTTTGTTTGGAAGATGATGAAACAGCAGAGCATATAATTTGTGCCTGCCCCGCCGCGGCTCGAATCAGGTATCTGATGTTTGGCAGGGTCTCTCTCTCGCCCTCGGACCTGAAATATCATTCACCAAATAAAATAATCGGCTTTGTTAAGAAGCTGAATTTGTTTGGTGAAATCTGAATAGGTGTGAGCCACAATAGACTCTTGTGAGTCGCAGTGGAGGTCCTTATAGACCCACTCACCACAAACCTAACCTAACCTAGCTAAAAGAGATACAGAATTGAAAAGAAATTTTTTTTTATGTTGTTAAAATAATTAAAATTTAAGTCACAACAAAGTAAAAAGTGAAAATATATAGTGAAAAAGTGTTACTAACCTTTTACAACAAGTTCCTGTTAACATTCTATGGTAAATATCCACTTAATTTGATGAAACTTTCAAATAAACCATAAATGAAAACTCTAAGAGGACATTTATACTGAAAATTCTCCAAACGGACGACGGAATCAGAGCGATGCAATCCCAATCAAGGACTGACAGGCCCAGAGCGGTCTGAAACATCATTGTGGTCGTGGAATTGTCCATTTTGATAAAAACAGATGTTTTCAACCAGTAGCATAAGAATAATTTGTATACTATCCCTTTTACATATTGTATGCAAAAGGAGTTGCATAACTTGTGTAAGCACTAGATGTTAATTTTCATCAGTATGAATGTTCAAGAGTGAAAGACCATTTAGGTAAGAGTTTTAAAATTGTCTTTGCATATTTACTTTTCAAATCTGTATTAATACGCCTTACAGTAAAAGAATAAATTTATTAATATTTCAAAGATTACAAAACTAATTTTTCTTTCATTTCGATAAGGTTGGAAAAACTTAGCTCACTACCAAACAATTTCAAGGGCAAGGACACAGGACCGGCCTAAAAGTTTTCAAATATAATTAGAATGTTAAAAATAAAAATAAAAAAGGTAAATGGAGCTGATGAAAATATTTCTTTTTAAAAACCAAATAAAGTAGGTATTCAATACCTGAACCCAACCTGAGTATTAAAGAGTCTTCAAAAAAACCGGTAAGTGGTGTATGATACCAAAAAAAAACATAAAATAAATTTCTTAAAATCATTGGCGCCCAACAAATAAAAACATCAATACAAACAAAATAAAAATTTAATAATAATAATAACACACACACATAAAATTAATATCAACATATACTCTTTTCTCCCGTAAAAATTGCATAAGTCTGTCTCATTCATCTTACGGATTTTATTTAGAAGTTATGATAGAACGCAATAAAAAAAAACAAAAACGGTGAGCATGTCTTTGTTAAATCGTATGACCCGCATGATCAGACGGCATTTGACTATAGCAGTAGTATCATAGCAATAGGTCGATGCTAGATCATGTCCACTGAGATCTAGAAGGTCTATTGTGCCCTCAGTTTCTGAGAAAAGTCTCGAAGACTGATCGTTTCTTCAGTCTTATTTAATGAAAGAATTTTAGGATTTCAGCATGCTTCAGTTTAAGTGAGTGTCCCTCTTCTAGCCATTCTCCCAAGTGCCCAAGGATTTTTAATTGCTGGGGAAACCCCCCAACTCTGTGTATAAAGAGTTCTTCTTCTATTCCGCATAATCTTCATTCTTCCTGACCCACTAGTTTGAACCTATTGAGATGCCCTTTCAGGCGCTATCGTCAGTATTCGACACTCTTAGTGCGGTTTTACTCTTATTCAGGCTTCCATTTGCTTTCAGCTGTATGTAGCTCTCCAGAAATATCTTTGATTGTCTTTTTTCGACGTTACTTATCTATTTTTGTTACAGTGTGTTCTGTAATTCATAGTAAGTTGACGTTGCTATCCTTGCCTAGCTCATTCAGTTTTTTCAGACAATCCCATACCAGTCTAGAGCTGGTTCCATGAAAAATCAGTTCCCCTATCATTTACTTTGTAACTTTTATCAATATTGAACTGGGCACACAGAGGCTATGGACATAACTACTTCCTACTTTCCACTCTCTGAATCTAGTACTAGTGTTTCTAATGACTGTAAAGGTTATGAAACATCCTTACGAGGGTACAAAACAAAATTTGTTCCTTCTTTCGTTTGTTTTAAGTTTTTTATTTTTACGTAGGTCGCTTCCCAAGACATCTCTCCATGGACGACTTCCCCGTAGATACATTTAAAAAATATAAAATGAAGAAATCAAAAAAGAACGCTACAGAGAAGCCGGTAACTGTAGATTACTCAGCTATAGCAATGAGACGACTTTTAGCCGGAGAAAGTCCACAAGCATCTATACTAGAAATAGGTTCAACAGTTGGCAGCATCGGAATGGACCAAATACAAACATCTTTGTTCAAAAAATGTCCCTCTTTATCATTTTTAAAATTACATTCTAGGAAGTACATGGAAGATGTTGTGGCTGATTTGGATCGACCTAGTTTATCAGATACACAGGTGAATATTATCACATTATTAAAGATTATTTTCAGCTTTTAATAAAATATTTTTAGATAGAGCCACCATTGCCTCAGCAATCTAAGCTAGAAGAAGATATAGAATTCATGGACTTGGATGATTTTGAACTTACAATGGAAGAAATAGAGCTTGAAGTACCACAACCTGAAGGAGAAGGATTAGGGGAAGGATATAAGGGAATGCATGGAGAAGGTGGAGGATATCCTGGGGAAGATATGGGATCCCCCGAAGAGTGGTATTATGCAACGGATAAATATTCCCAATATAATTTGCAGAAAGAGCCCAGCAAAATATCCGAGCAAGTGAGTGAATTGTTTGGATTAGATTTGATTAAGTGCAACCCACTGCAACCTTTTCTGATCTTCTATGGTCATCTGAACCTCATTACTACGAACACTTTGCAATGGTTCCCAAGTGCATTTGAGGCGCCCATTCAATCCCTTGCCAGCCTTAATTGTCCTCAATGGAATCAAATGCCTTCGGTGCAGCTTCGCTCTCGGTGAAGATGGCAACTGAACAGCATGCTTTTTCCCCTGATTCTTTAAAAGTGGTTGAAATGAACAAATGTCCCACATCACACAAAAGAGCGGCATAGAAACAACAACAGAAAAGGCCATACATCTTAGAACAAAGGACAGGGGCGTGTGCAATTTGAAAACAATTTTGTTTTCATTTTTACATTTTTTAGTACGGCGGAACGTAGAAGAAGGGTTTGAAAAAAAATTACTTGGAAGTTAATGATAGAAGTAGATACAAAAAAATAACGATAGATATTCTATCGTTACAATAGGAACACCTATTATTTGTGTTAGCCTTCTGTCTTGGAGCCTTCCGTACTAAGGCTGCCTTATGAGGACACCTTTCTTCCTCACTTATTATTTAAGCTATATCTCGTGGCCGCTGCTTCGATGGACTGCCTTATTGTGTCATCCGCCTTGATAAGCTTTGGCTTAAGTGTTGTTGTCTGAGCGTTACAGATCTGGAGTGCTTCTTTTTAAATATTCAATTTTAAAAGTGGATATTTTTCAGATAAATACGGAAATGACGTATTTTCCTATAAAAAGAGAAGTCCTGTATCCCACTTATGTTCGGGGTAAGCAGCAAATGAAATACCGTCTCCAGAAATACAAATTCAGCGAAGAAGATTGGGAGAATTATCTACCGCCATCTCCGCCGGAAATAACGAGATCCCAAGAGCTCAGAAAAGAAACGAACTTCATAGATTTGCCGGACGATACACAAATAATTTTGGGAAGTAAAAACGTTGCAGATTTAGGAAAACCAGTGGAATTTATCGCTCCTTTTGTTTGTATAATGGCGAGCGTTGTTGTCAAAAAATATTCACTCGGTTCATGGACTGGGGATATAGTGGATTATATTTTAAAATGTGGCAGCGAGTTGTATTCAGCTTCAAAATTCAGATATGATCAAGTGAGTATGAAATAGGTTATCAAAAGAATCTTCGCCCAGATAGCACAACGACATCTATGAGATATATCTTTCTTAGACATGAACTACGTCTTAATAACGACCATGTACGCATTAAAATCGCCTGAAAGATGTGTTTTATAGGCCGTATGTTAAAAATAAGATTCATAGCGAAGTATTTGTTCAGCAAATGGTCCAAGGCTAATATATGAATAAACAATCTCACGATAAGCAGATTAAACGTGCTTAAATATCAGTTCCAACACTCTCGCCTTACTCCCGCCTTGGAATCACTACCCTAGCATACTTAAGAAACTCTCCTTCATCTTCCTCCTTCTATCACTCCTACCTCTCTCATGACATAGCGAGTCCTTCTCTTTTCCTCATCATGCTCTCTACTACGCCACTTATCTCCATCCATTCCTCCTCGCCCCTCAACATAATCTCTACCATACACCGCCTCTCCCAGTTTATTCTCTAACTTCTTCAAAATTTCCTCATTCTTATAGCATCTAAACACATGTCCCACATCATCCTCCACTTCACATCTCTCGCACACTCCAGTTTCTCTTTTCCCAATCTTGTGGAGGTAACCCACTCTCGACCCATGCCCTGTGAGCACCTGCGTCAAGAAGTAGTCCACCCCCCCAAATTTCCGGTCCACCCAAAGTCTCCTGCTCCCAATCGCTCCTTTTAGCGCGCCCTCATACTCATCTCACCTTTTCTCCATTTCCTCATCCATCCATTCCTGTACTTCCTCTCTGCTCGCACCCTCTAGCGTTTCTGTCTGGCTCTAGCCATCAAGTCCAATGGATAGGACCGTGACAGCACTGCTGCTGCAAGTCCACCAACTGTCCTGTACGCCTGCACCATTCTCAAAAGTATACCTCTCTGCACCCGCAGGAGTGGTCTAACCCTCGCATTCACCCCTGCTTTCTCACCCCACACTTCCGAGCCATACATCATACTCTGCTCTACTGTCCTACCAATTATCCTCCTCTTCCATTCTCCCGGTCCTTTCACATTACCCATTAATCTTCCCAGCCACGCTGCCCTCACTTTTGCCTTCTGTGCAGCCTTCAACATATGGGTTTTGAAGGATAACTGGCTATCCAACCACACCCCCAGATATTTCACCACTTCCTCCATCCGAATTTTCTTTCCCTTCACCATCACCCCCACCTTCCTTGCCTTGCTCCGTCACTTCACCAGTAGCCCCACTGTCTTATCCTCAGCCACTTCCAGTCCACACCGCTCTATCTTCTCCACAATCTTCCTACACATCCTCTCCGCCTTTCTTTCTATCTCCACCTCTCCCTTTGCCGTACATACCAGACAGACATCGTCCGCATACACCGTAATCTCACATCCCTCTTCACATGCTATCCCACAAACTTCATCAAAAACACACTTCCAAAGCGTCGGTCCCAGAACCGAGCCCTGGGGCACTCAAATCTCCGTCCCATACCTTCTCCCCCTAGTGTCCACTATCGACATAAGTGATAGAAACAGTTGCCAGGGAATCATATATCTTCAATACGTCTTAGAGAAGACATCTTCAAGAAGATTTGTGCTATCTGGACGGTGGTTGAGAAAAATTTCTTTTCAAGGTTTCCAAGCTGGAAATTCCTCGAATAACATTGGGAAACAATATATATACAGTTCTAGTGGAATATGTATTTGACAGTTACATCAGACAGAACATCTTAGATCTGGCCTTGGAAAAAATTCTGTTTGTAAGATCTGATACCGGCGTGATAGTTACACCAACATACGCATGCGCAGTGGTCATGAAAAACTACCTGTATTATCTTTACGATCCTTTTGGAAATAACGAAGTTGGGCTAAGCGAAGGTAAAAGCCACGTTATATCTTTTGACTAATGAAATGAATTTCATTCAATTCAGTTGGTGATAAAAATTGGGCAGTGGTTACTAAGCTGTTTATAAACTGTTTCAGGACCCGGGAACAACGGTATGGCCTGCTTTGCTAGGTTTAAAGACCTGCATTCCTTAACCACGAGGATATTGTACAATAAGAAAAAACGAGAAAGCGCAGAAGAGATAATTTACAGTAGGTTTGTTCTCAGTTCGGTAAAAGTAAAAGAAATCAAAGACTTCGGTGACGCGGAGAAGAAGGGGAGAAGAAAAGAGAAGAAAAAAGCGGAGTCATCAGAAGAGGAGGCCGAAGGACAATCACACATAGAGTTTGAGGGCGGAGAAGATGAAATTGAGAGCCCTGAAGCAGAGGAAAAAGAAGAACAGGAACAGCTGGAGAATAAAGTAGGGTGAGTATAAAAATCACAGCCATTTTAGTAGTATTAGGTTAGGGATAACAGTTTTATTTTGAATCTACTCACAAGTAGTTTGACACTTATTCAAGGATAAACCAGGACATTTTCTCATCGACTTTTTTCTTTTAAAAATAGGTACCAATACAAAAATGGCTACTGTACCATTACCGGCACCAAAGCACTTCCAAACAGAGAAGCTACAAGTGAAGAGCTCACCGAAGATCATTTCATATGCATTTGCTCTTGTTTAATTCTACTTACCACTCCCATCAGTAAATGGGATACCAAGAAAGTGGATTTAGCCATTGATTATGGAATGCACGTCTTTTCCCATGCCGACGATTTGCTGGTTTCGGAAAAAAGAACGATCAAAAATATTTTAGTCGGGAAATACTTTTTCGATATCATCATCAAAATTATTAAAATTGAAGACTGGAAGCAAAATAAACATCTCAGTTTGGGTAAGAACTTTTGGACATATTTCTAGACAGTTTCTTCAGGATTTGGTGGGTTGTAGCTTGGTAGGTTAAACCATTGTTATAGTTAACCGTTGGTTAACTTCAAAAGCTTGTTGTAACACGAAATTTAAGACGTTCACCAATTAGTTAACCTTCAAAAAATTAACCAACATAATTATCTCAAAGGGTTAATCTCTGTTTGAACACAGAACAATGCAATTTTACTTGTTCTATCTGTTTTAATTTGACTATTTCGCTAGAGTAAATTGATAACTGACAAAATTTGGAGGTTTTGAACTGGCAATTTTTTGTCTTGTCGCGGCAATTTTTTGACGTTTAATATATCAAATCTATGTGTAAAAAATTCTATCACTCTGTAATAAAATTCAATATAAAATCTTTGTTAGTGGTTTCTAAGGAAACTAAGTTGTTTATTTATTTATTAAACTGTCTAAAAATTATGAAAACTTTCAAAAATTTGAATAAGTATTATTAACATGAATAATACAATAATACAAGATTTGGAAATAATTCAATGAATGAAATAGAGAGTACAATTAAGCAAAGTATACCGCGAAATACAATGAAGACAAAAAAGTCTGCGTGGGAACAGTTTAGAATGTTTCTGGACGCACGTAATTATACGTTGGAAAAAGATACTTCTGAACAAGTTATAGCAAAAATTCTTGAAGATTATGGTTTTAACATGAAAAAAAGAGATGGAACTGATTATACTGAAGCTAGTGTGAAAACGCTTTGGAATACGACTGCTCAAATGGTTCAGGAAAAATATTTTCTAGAATTTAACATCAAAATTGATCCATTTAAAGATATTACCTATAACTTTGCTAGATTGGTCAGGGATGCAAAACGTAAAAAGCTTCAGGCTGAACCTGAAACCAGAAAAAGAAGTTCTAACGCGTTTACCAAAGAAGATAATGAAAATGGTAGAAAGCTATTCTGAAGATAATCCTGATGGGTTACAAAAAAAGTCTTTTTAATTTATGTTCGTTCGAATTAGCATGGCGTGGAAATGAAGCTGCTAATTGTGATATTAATTACTTTGAAAAAGAATATGATAATAAAGGTAATTTTACTGGCAGGGTAGAATATAATCCAATCTTTGCCAAAACGACACAAGGAGGATCAAAAGCTTTATCTGGCAGTAAGTGGCTGGTAAGAAATAATGCTAACAACAATGTGTGTCCCGTTCGTTTATTTTTAAAAATTATTAAAAAAAGAGAATCCAATCCTTATCTAACAACAACAAGATTATTTTTAACAGTACATCCAAATTGGGAGAAAGGAATAATATGGTACAAAAATTCACCATTGGGAATTGATACAATTCCAAAGTGGACCAAAATATCGGCTGAATCAATTGGTATAGACACAAAAAAAAATAAAAATAACCAATCATTCACATAGAGCTTCTGCAATATCTGCATTAGCAAAAGAAGGACTTGGTGAACAAAAAGTAATTAAGCTTACTGGACATTCTTCTGCCCATTCTTTGAAACCATATTTACAATTAAATGAAGAACTCCATTTCCAACTTATAGAGAACCTGCGAGAAAATGAAAATAAAGAAAAGGAATCCCCAGTTTCTAACTTAAATTCATCACAGGTTATGATGCAAAACAATACCCAAAATAATGCTACAACGTACAATTATAATAATTGTACTTTTTACATAAAAAAGTTATTTTTTTTTCATAATGTTATTATTTTTTTGGCTTTGTATATAATTGAAGTTTGCAATAAATAAAACGTTTAAACATATGATTTTTTAGTTTTTCTCCCGTGAAATAGTCATGTCGAATACCACTCAATTAAAAATTTTGTAAGGTAAAATTTTTCTCTTGTCGTATTTAAGTTTGTTGCTTTTAGGTAATTTTGCTCATGACATTTAATCCAAAACCACTCGCCTGACGGCTCGTGGTTTTGTTAAAAATGTCATTCGCAAAATTGCCAAGCAACAAACTTTCATGACAATCGAAAAATTTTCACTCTCGTGGTATTATATACAGTGTGTCGCATTTAAGATGAAGACACCCCCATATTTTCCCTGTTTGAAAGATTACAGATTTGAATTTTTGCAGAGTCATACATGTTGATGGGCCACATCTTTTAAGTTAATCAACTGAAATCTGAACTTTAATATCAGCCTACTACGATTTCACAAACGGGGTCACTTTTCGATATTTTGCTTCGCGTAAAAAATATCGAAAAAATATATTCGAGAAAGTTGTTCAGAATATCATTTCAACCCCACATACCGAAATTAATCACAAAATTCGCATTTTTAATTTTTCAATTTTTTTGCCCACCCATATTTATTATTACAAGATATTGTTCAATTTGATCAATATTCCTTTGAAAGTGCTGTTTACTTCACCAAAATATTTAAATACATGACACCGTGTCAAGATTTTAATTTCCACGGCACAATAATTATCAAAATAAATAATAATTTTGTATACTTGGACCAAAAAATGAAAAAATCAAAAATGCGGATTTTTTGATAAAATTTGGTTTGTGGGGTTAACATAATATTCTGAACAACTTTTTTCAATAATTTTTTTCGATATCTCTAACGCGAAGCAAAATATCGAGAAGCGGTCCTGTTTGTGAAATCGTAGTAGGTTGAGTTTAAAGTTCAGGTTTCAGTTGACTATTTCAAGAAATGTGGCCCATCAATCTGTATGACTCTACAAAAATCCGAATCTGTAATTCTTCAAGCAGCGAAAATATGGGAGTGTCTTCATCTTAAATGCGACACACTGTATGACAATTTATATTTGCACTTAACGTTTCATAGTAATTTTTGATGTCCACTCAGAAAGTGAGAAAATAAAATATATTTATTCTATCCAACATTTAGTACGAATTGTTAAAAACAAAATGGGAGAATTGGAAGAAAATAGAGCTGATTTACAAGAACTTACAGATAATGAAGAGCTGTTCGAACTATAAAAAATGATTCCCAGAGCTCCTAGAGAGTTACTCATGGAGGAAATTGAAATTAGTATACTTAAGTTTATCTGAAGCCGTGAAAGGAATGCAGTCGTAAACATTCGATATTGCCACGTTTAACTATGAAAAAGCTAAAGTGCTAAGTATGTCATGATAATAATTAAAAAAGGACTTTATATTATCAATAATATTAACAATATGATTAAACGTTAATTCTTCAATGTGCTTGTTTCCTTGGATAAACTTGCCAAACTATACTTTGAACCGGAATAATTTAACAAACCTAGTGCAATCAAGAATAATTTGGAGCACACAGCATTAAACTAAATTACTAAATATAAATGACAATAACAGGAACGAGAGGTTGAAATTTTTTGCTCTACCCACTGATGCCAACTGAACTTGGTTACGTGACAATTCGTGTTTCAACGGAAAAACGTGTAACTTTTGAATAGTGGTAATTTTATGTTCTCAGGCTTCATTGCATCTTGTTTATTTCCAGGAATAGACTATCTTCTCACCAAGAAACTTTCTTACTTTTTAATACAATTTGCTAACGCTTGTTATGTGATTCATAAAAGTAAAGATGATTCTTATCACATATTCGATCCATACGGACAACCTAAGAATGAACCTGCGGGTTGGCTGAAATGCAAAGACCTCAAGAAGCTGAAGTGGTATCTTAGAAAAAAAATTGTTCGAGGTAAGTACTCTTACTACATTGTTTCTTTCCATAAAAATAACTTCCATCCTTATAAAGTTCAAAATCTTCAACAATTGGGCGAGGATGATTTTGATAGGCGATTACAATTTTGTGGAATAGTGACAGAGAAAATAAGGATGGAGAACAATTTCTTAGATTTCTCAGTAAAATTAATAATTCATTTAACATTACAATAAATGATGAAAGGGTTGAGAGAGTATTTAAGTTTAAATATTTGGGAGTAATATTAGATCCAGAATTAAATCTACATGAGCATTGTAAGTACATAGAAAGAAAAATTGCAACTAAAATATATATTTCCTAAATAGAGTGGATAGTAAAGTTTCTAAATTTGCAAGACTGACTATATACAGGTTAATCGTGTCGCCCCATTTTGACTATTACAGTACACTGATATATTTTGCTAGTAAAAACAATCTCAACAGATTGCAAAAGCTGCAGCATAGAGCAATGAGGACAATACTTATATGTAATTGGCGCACCTCCATTGAATAAATGATGGATACATTATCAATTATGTCTGTTAAACAACGACTGACGTTGAATTTGTTGATATTCATTTTTAAACTTAAGAATAAAAAACTACCGAGTTATCTTTGTGACCAGACGACATATATTTCGGTTATGCATGCATATAACACAAGAAATAGTGCACTTAATCTGTATGTTGGTGCTGACTACGTGGATGTTGACTCGCTGTTTAGTTCTGGGCTAGTATTATTTGATAGCTTAGCAAATACACTTAATCAGTGTCATACGTTGGGATCATTCACAAGACAAATGGAGGAATACGACGTGCAAATATCCCGATTAATTGAGACTTTTTATATTATAATAATTATATTCGAAAATATTTTTAAAAAAGTAAATGTGTGGGCGGGTTTGGTGGAAAACCATTTGATCAGTCCTTTTTTATTGAAGGTACGCTGACCGGTGCTAAATATATTGACTCACTCCAAAATGGAATTTTACCTGAAATAAATCGACTATTTCCTATATGAACGTATACTTTCAACAAGATGGCGCACCTCCACATTATCAAAGAGACGTTGGGCAATATTTAAATACAATTTTGCTCTACATTTGCTCTAAAATATGCAGAATGAAGTCTCATTCTTCATTCATAGAATTTTATAACTTTCCCTTTATCCGTTTCAAAGATAATCCCTTGCTGCGAGACTTTTCAAGCAACGCTATAGAAAGTTCAAGGTTCTGGTAAACTTTCCCTAATGGCGCACATGCTATAGACAGTTCATCTGTCTATACCTTACTGTAGTTAAGATGGACATTTTCTCTTACACAACGGTCTGTGGCTTGTTCCCTTTATCTGTAGTATCTCTATTATCCCACCCCTACTAAGCCCGATCTTCGTCTAACCTAACCTAACACATTTTATGCTCTAGGTGCTGAATCATACAGCTTCTACACTTTTGAAGTAACTTCCATAACCAAAGCTCCAAAAGATTTGATAATAAGTCACAAACTACAACAGTATGATTTAGTACCAGCCGGAAAAAAAGAAAAGCAAAATAAACCTTTCTATGAAGACGTGGAATGGTTGAAAGTGGATCCAATTGCTTGGTCCAGGAAAAACGTCAAAGCTCCCAATGGAAAACTCAGAGGTTCCCCGGAAAATCTTTGGCATAACTGGGATGAAGAATATCCCAAAGACTTGTACTCTTTAATGGGGAATATAAATCAATATTCTACAAGGTAAAGTGGCAATATTTTCCCGGAGCTGAAGGAATCTTATCAGATATATGGAAATAATGCAAATTTTCATTTAAGGTTTTCATCTAAGACTCGTGGTAAGCAAACGCTAGCAAACTTAGCAGTAGCCATCGGTATGACCAAGATATACGATCTAGAGGAATGGAATTCTTCTGTAGTGGACTCTGTACTGGTCAATGGCGATAACTACTTCATAGAATGTATTGGGAACATCAACGAAGACGACTATGAGCTGAGTATCGATGATTTAATCAACGACTGTTCGATCTTCCCGTTCAGTTTCAAAATCAACTTCAATCCTTTGATTGAAGGAACAATGTTTTTAGTACGACATACTCAGTATAATTTATATAAAGCCTTGTGGTACGTTTTTTTTCATCCAAATTAACCTGGAAGCTCACTTTATTATTTACAGGTTTTTCTTTGTAAATCATCAAAACCGTTGTGGTATATTATTTGCTACCAGACAAGAAAGAAAGCGACAAGTAGCTTTCGGGAAAACGCAAGAATCAGAATATTTCATGTTCGACGCAAGTTGTCGTGGCAACCCGATGTTCATAGAAGGCGCGGGGGTTGCCTATATTCTTAGAATGACTACTTTGAACAGGTTGTTACATGTCTTGACGTTAACTTTACGAGGTGGTGATTTTTATATCTATGAAGTTGAAGTATCTGATTTGAAGCCTTTGGCGTAAAGAACAAGATATTTCCATTGTGATTGTATATTGTGATTTGGTTTAATAATACTTGAAATAAAAAATACAATGCTTACACTGAGTTATTTATTTTATAAGCTACCTTTCTTTATAATGCAGTTAATAAAGTTGTTTGAATAAAATACACATAGATTCAAAAGTTTTGCATCACCCTAAATCTCCGAAAAAAAAATGTGTTCATTATAAATGGATCAGAGATTAATCAAATAATTAGTTTCAATAAAAAAAAACGTGTATATTTGTCAAAAATTTGTATTATCCAATAATAAACTTGCTTTAAACATAAAAAGTATTCTTAGAAATTAAATAATTTAAATACAAATTGATCCTTTTTAAAGAAAAGGTTAAGTGAGAACCTGCATGAGAACTTTTAATAAAGAGTATTTCCACCTCTAGAATTTATGCAAGCTTGAAGTCGCCTGCCCATGCTGTTTACCAAATTATTGATATTATGTTGAGGAATATTTCGCCATTCTTCTTGGGCCGCATGAACAAGCTCTTGTACACTCCTGGGTGAATTTCTGCGTGCTGCCACTGCCCTGGCAAGCATGTCCCAAGCATGTTCTATGGGATTCATGTCAGGAGATAGGGCAGGCCAGTTCAAACGATTGATCCCTTCAGTTTCAAGATTCTCATTTACAGCTCTGGTCCGATGAGGTCGGGCGTTATCGTCCATAAAAACGAAGGAATTGCCAACAGCTGCGCGCCATAGTCTCACGTGAGGATGTAGAATCTCTCCGAGATACCTATCACCAGTCATCGTTCCCTCCACATGAATTAATTCTGTGCGATCATTTAACATGATACCAGCTCAAAACATAGCACTTCCTCCACTGAAGGATGGCACGGGGCGAGCATGGGCAAGCTGAGTATTCGTCTTCGTAATGTCGAGATCGATACTTGAACTCCCAACGCATGTCTCATATCTCTTTGGAGTGCTGGTATTGCCATGGTCGGGTTTCTTCGGATAGTTAAGTGGATATAGCGGTTCTGCCGCTAATTAGTAACACGCCTTCTACCGCTTCTAGGTCTATCACAAAGAGAATTGGTCTGGAGATACCGGTTCCCTACACGAGACACTTCACTTTGCCAAACGCCAACTCTGTTTGCCACGAACCTTTGAGAATGACCTTCTCCAACTAAAGCCACTATTCTTGCACGGTCAATCTCACTTATGACTTGACGATTCATGTTTGCACTTAAAATCGTAAAAATCAAATGCCTTGAATGTTAAAATGATCGCACTAAAAATGTTATCTTACAAAAAAAAACTGTAAACATCTGTATATTGCAAAAAATATGGAACATATTGAAATGGTAAACATTGATAAACAAGCCAACAAAAAATTGTTAGCGCAAAAAAACTCCTTCGCATCCGAAGAAGGTGATGTAAAACTTTTGAATCTATGTGTATAATGGAGCACCCTTTGACGATGCAAATGATATTTGTGAAACCGGTAGAGTTTCATGTTATATTTCTGTTGTGGAATTTGATATGCATTGATGTTAACAAAAGTTGGGGTATTTTTGATAATAAATAATGAACAAATTACCTTAAAGTGAACTTTATTATATAAAAGTACAATAAACTATAAAATTTAAGTACATAGTTTAATACTAATTATAAAAATGGACGATTTGTCATAAGGCAAAGTGCGCATAACTTTGGTAGCAACATTTATTAGTAGATTGTACAAAATATATATCAATTGATTAAAAATGAATGACTATTTAACAACATTTACAAGCCACAGAAGCTTTTATTACCTTTCAACACGCAGTTTAAATAAATAAATTTGAATACTGAAAAAAATTTAGAAAAAAGGTACCTCCTCTTTTATTATACACTGTGTTATTTATAAGATGCGACAAAGGGATTCCTGTACAAAAAGGTCAAAGGCGAGCTAACTTTTTTACCAAATAGCGTTCATGAATAGTTATTTAACCAACAAGTGTATCAATGAGGACCATTAACAATCGAGATAATGTTTGAGATTGTCAATTGCCCTTTTAATACTCGTTTTAGTTACAAAGCTTTACCGTCGACTGTATCAGTTGTATTCCATTTTTTTCAATATTTAAAAACTAAAAATATTTATTTGTTTCATAGGTAAGTACTGTCAAAAATGAATAATGACATTGAAATGTCACAGAGATGGTCGCTGGTTCAAATGTCACTGTATTCGTTTCTCTCAATATTGGAAAACTAAAAATATTTATTTGTTCCATACGTCAAAAATTAAAATGTATGTTTGGTTGCCTACACCACAGGTACCCAACTGTCAATAAAAATATAATATGTGATAAGTTTCGAGGATTTTGTTTGATTCAATTTACATGTAAAAATGACAGTTCCCTGGCCGACAGTCCTTTGTCATTGTGACAATTTTAATACTCATTTTGAGAATATTGCAGGGCCTAGTACAAGCAGATAAGGAATATCGTTATGCTGCTGTTATTAATAAAGTAGATGATAATGATGGCGAAGTGAACTAACAGTCACTTTTATGAAAATTTGTGATGATGAAGGTCACGCGTTCAGAATGGATGAAGATGATATTTCTGATGTCAATTTTGACCAAATACTGGAGAAGTTAAAACAGCCACAGCGTTTACAACAGTCCCCTGTCACGATTTTGGATAAAATCGTCTATAACTCAAAAACCAGGACAAATAAGAGATATATTTAATTTAATATTGTCCTTCATTTTATTAACAAACATTCTCAACATTTGATAAAATTTGCTTCGGGCAGTCTTGTATGGGCAAGTTTCCAAATAGTAGAGAAACACCCAAATAAATAAATCTTTGGAACGAATGACTCTGCTTTCTTTAAAAAAATAAATGAAATTCGACCTTTTTAAACATAACTATCCATTTTTGAATTAAACCGAACAAATTTAAGATAATTAAGAGTGCATTTGAGCTTATTTTTCAACGACCTTTCCAAATCTGTTATTATTACTCATGAACGCTATTCGGTAAAAAAGTTAGCTCGTGTTTGACAGCTTTGTACAGGAATCCCTATGTCGCTTCTTATAAATAACACATTGTATATAACGAACAAATTATATACGAGGCTTGTTCAACTGAAACCCATCTTTGGTCAGGTTAGCCTTGGAAACAATTGTAATCATTCAACTGAAGTTTTAAAACAATAGTAGTGTATGCAAACGTCACACTGATCTGTTTATTTCATTTATATTTGACAGCGATTTTAAGTATTGTGACTTTGAAATGGCGTTTGTTGTTAACAATCCGTCCAAATGTGGTAAGCGTGCGGTCATTCAATTTTTGTGTGCTGAAGGTGTGAAAGAAAATCTGCAACGAAAGAAATGGAGGATATTAGAGCATCCACCCTATAGTCCCGATTTATCGCCTTGCGATTTTCACATCTTTGTGCCACTAAAAAAGGCGTTAAAAGGTAAAACCGTTTTCAGTCGGACGCAGAAGTACAAAACTCTGTGAAAGAATTCTTCCAGCAGCAGCCACAAGAATTCTATAAGCAGGGTATACATCGGTTGGTGAAACAATGGGATATGTGCCTCAATTGTAGTGGTAGTTATTTGTAACTGTACTTGTCAATAAATTTTTCCTGGACCAAAGATGGGTTTCAATTGAACAAGCTGTGTATATTCTTAAAAATATATCACTTATAAATAAGTTATAAAAACACCCTGTATCGACAGATACACGCGTTAAGATTAATTATTTTCTATCCAAGAGTTACAAAGTATATTAATCTTCATGTAAAATGTATGTTTAAGAAATTGAAAAAATATAATAATGACCCGCCGCTGTATATAATAGAAACAATAAAACTGAATAATCAACCGTGATTATAAAAAAAATTGACAAAAACATTATCGCCAGTCGCAGTCATGTAAAAATATCAAGAAAGCTGGCTGTGCGCATGAAGGAATGTATCGTATATAATTGTCACAATCGACATATCGGAATTCGCGATCTTCACCGCATTTTGACAGTACATTTTATATTACTCGTGAAGTAATATAATTATTGATATCTATGAACAATTCGGGTTATTTCAATTACAACGCGAGTGATAATTTATAATAATTATACCTGTTGACATTTTATTTGGTGTTGTGTTTAATACTTCTGGATGGAGAGATAAAAAAAGGTTAGTAATATTCCATATTACAGTTTTGAAGATTTTAAAATGCATGTGCTCATGTTAATTGTGTGTTTACTATTTTGGAATTATTTTAGCAGTTCTATTTCTTATTATATGAATAGGTAAGAACGAAATTTACAAAGGTTCTATGAATTGTTTTTTGTACTATTATTCATCATACATACAAAACATAACAGGTAAATATATTTTCAATTAAAATTGAGGTTTGGTAAATACCTAGTTCACTTCTATTGTAGGTAGATTATGGAAAATGGGTAAATTATAAAAGTTGTAGGTACCTATCAGTCCAATATCTTTTTACTTTTAAATTCAGTATACCAACAAACAGATCTAATTCCATATAATAATATACATAATACCTATGGTATAAAATATTTATGCGTGAAGTTATACTTTTGAGCATGAGTTGCGAAAATGCAAGGCATGAACGTAGCGAGTGCCTTTTTCGCAACGAGTGCGCAAAATACTTCACGCACAAGTGTCATACAAAACTTTATCTACGACCACATGGAGAAAAAATGGAAAAATGTGCTCTGAAGGGGTTGAAAAACATAAAAATAAATTCTCTATAAACAAATATAACACAACGAAGTCTAATTTCGGGTACTTAGTGTGCAATCCGAAGATATGCATTCTTCTCGAGGTTCTTCCCTTTGAAATAAGTGTAATTAAAATTTTATATATAACAGAAAATATTTTTCACTATATCTGACACTTGTGTCAAATTAACTGACAGCACAAAAGTTTATACAACAATCGACTAAATTTAAGGCAACTCGATCATCACGAAGTTAAAAAAGAGTGTTAAAATGAAAACCCCATTCGAAAAGCATTGGTCATTTTCGCACGCTTTTGGGTGTTATAATGAAAGTCACTTTTCAACGTATGTATAATGTATGATTTCTTACATTTTTTTTGGTTTGTATATGAATAATTTTAAAAGTGGTCGTAGATAAAATAATTAATACAGACTTTTCAAGTTTCCAAGTTCTTTTCTATGCTTTCTATGGATCCATATCAACGATAAGCTTGAGCTTAGATTAGGGAATAATAGTTATTTACGTAATTAGTGGGACATGTACATTATTAACGCACGCATGTGAAGTTTGCACGACAGGGCCATAGGCCGAGTCGTGTAATCACATAAGTACGTTAATAACTCCTATCACACGTGTTACGTACAAAATTCTATCTACAACTGTTTATTAGTATTATTAACAGTACCTATATCATAAAATTAAAGAAAATTGAATTAAACGTATTTTTAATAATATCGACTGCAAATATAAGGTACTGTGTATTCTGTGATCATAGCAACAAAGACAAACAAAGCTGTGGAAATGAAATAAATTATTTATGTCATCAAATTGTCAAAGTTGAATGAACAAAACTCTATGAAAATGAGTTCAAGCGAAGACAATCTCCTTTCGAAAATTGAAAATGCAGCTTTCCGTGTTATTTTAAATATTCAATTCTGGTATTAATATTTTTCTAGATTTTTATTACCGCACTAGTGCGGTAATGTATTCAAATACGCACTAGTGCGGTAATATACGTCATTATGACGTCAGTTGTAGATAAATAAAATTTATTTTTGCGAGATTTGCCCCCTGGAACTACGTATCAAACAATATAGGAGCCTTCCCATGCTTCGTCTGGTTTTTGTGTGTGTAATGAGTTTGTGAAACCGTGCACATAGATGGCGCAACGTTTTTCTTGAATAAGTAATAAAAGAAAATGTACTGGGTCTTTTTAATATTCGAACTTTTTGTTGATTGTTTTTAATAAAAAAGTTGCAAGTCTTAAACTATAAAATTAAAATAATTTTCAAAATATATACAAGCACTTATATGCTAAGTAAAGCTTATTAAATTGAAAATATTTGAAATAGATTAAATTTCAACATATTATCGTGAAAATTGTGAAGTTAAAGGATGATTTTGTCAGTGCACACAAAATTCTAGTTAATTTGGCTACAAATATCAGAAATCTTTGAATACTTAGTAGACCAATCGAATTGAAATTTGACAAAAAGAGAGCTGTGAATAAAAATTGGCAAAATTGAAATGGTAAAGTGGCTATAACGAAAAAAAGACCCGAGTTGGGGGAGGGGGAGATTGGACTGGGTTATTACCCGAATTCCAGCTAAAGGTGACGTCAGACAGAAAAGTGTTTCGAATGGAAAAGTTATAGGTTATCAAGATATTTTTTTCATTTTTGCCATAACCTCAAAATGTCCGATAAAAATGTGAAAAATTAGATTTTTTTGAAGTTTCCGTGAACATAATCTTATTGAAAGTACAACTTTTTCTATCCTCAGCTCTTTCAGAAAATCATTGTACAGGATATCCCAAATTGGATGGTTTTACAAGGTATCTCGAAAATTTAAGATAGAAAAAAAAGTACCTAGCTGAGGCATCATGAGTTATTATTAAGTTAATTAAACAACCAGATATTCAGTAAGCTGCTTCATTTTCGAGATATAGGGCGATTTTTCAAAGTTGACAGACTGCTATCTCGGTTTAGATTTGAGAAAAGTGCAGAATAACCTTCGATCAAACAACCGAAGGAAATATCGGTGCAGCAGGTATTTATTTTTAGGGGGTTCAGGCTAGGAGGTATGCCATTTGGATATTTGCAAATGGGTTTTTTCGTTTTGTGGCAAATAAGTAATCATGTCTACTACTATTTTTTTGTCCTCCAATTTTCGAGATACCTCGCAAAATATTCCGATTTAGGACACTTTATACAGAGTGGCCACCGATTCTCATTTTCCTAGTTATGTTGACTTTTTCATGATCCATAAATCCATTGGAGTAGCATCAAATATGATTAATACTAGCCTGTTTGAAAAAATTATTTTCATTCTCTTCAAATATACCGAAAATATTGTTGGGAATGACGAAAATAAAATACTGTCAAAATTGGAGCTGTTCATATTTATATTGAGATGTGCAGCATTGATGAATACCATATTTAATAAGTCCTGGGACATCCTGTGTAGTATAAATCGTAGTTGATGTTAGAATGTCTAATAGAAAAGCTGAGGATCATATGAAAATCAACAAAAATTGTACATCAGAACTGGAGAAATTAAAATTGGTAGCACTTCAATACAGGGTGTCCTAAATTTTTTGCTTACTATTAGCCACGTTACCATCTCCCCTTTGTAAAGTCAATTTTCCTGAAAATTAATTGATTCGATTAATCTATTAGTGTATAATTTAATATCAAACGTATAGCATCTGAATCAGTCTTTTTTTTTCACTTTTTGGGAGATTCTCCACCCTCATCGTTTGCGGTATACACAATTTCAGCATATTCAGTTTTCTCGTCGTCGTTTTTAACGACGGGAATCATGTTTGCTCGTACAAGATCAAGTTCGGCGTAAACTAACGCCCTTTCGTCTCCCTCTGGGAAATGGGATTGTTTCTTGGAGTCAGTTTCTTCGGTTTCGAGGTGTTTTGGTTCGGGTTCAGTGTTTTCTGAAGCCACTTGATCTTTGTTCTTTTTAAATAGAAACGTCAATTTGATGGGTGTTTTTTTGTCTTTCGGACGGACATCGGTGCTTTCTGTGTCGCTGCTGAAAACAAAATAATTATTGATTGATTTAATTGAAATATTCACCGAAGGTAGGGAAGAGCACAAGGATCATTTTCTATATCTTGCTGTTGAAGCCAGCCTTGGGGGTGGAAATGTTTTATTACATTCTAACTACAGAAATCGATGGAAAACGTGATTTCTTCTTCTTACGTAACTAAAACCGCATCTAAAACATGGGTTTGACATTCGCAAAGGTCACTTTAATAGTGCGGAAAGGCACTGAATAGCGTCAGTCAAAATAGCGCTGGGCAAAAACAGCGTCGGACAAAATACCGCTGGAAAAAAACAGCGCAGGACAAAATAGCGCCAAACAAAAATAGCGCAGAACAAAAACAGCTTCGGTCAAAATAGTGCCGCACAAATATAACTACGCTTACTATTTATATTTCATATACAAAAATATGAGAAATCAATAGTCCGTGACAAATGCTGCTGCGACGATGTTTTAGCTCCGTTGTAGTGCCGAAATAAGGAATAAAATATTTTTCATGAATAACAATAGTTTTCAACATCGCTGACAGAGATCAAGGTGTAACTGTCTATAACGATATCAGAAAATAAGAAACGAAAAAGGAATGACGACGACAATCAATATTTTTCATCACAATTCAACACATGTCGCTTCCCGACCAACTGACACAGATCAAAGTGTAGAAAACTAGAATATCATTAAAGGCGAATTCATGCAATGTTGATAATCATTACATTTTCATCATTATAATTTCCACTGAAAAAAGTTTATTACTATAGTCTTCCATATTTTGATAGTTAAATTTTTAAGGATATTCAAACCGGCGTTATTTAGTCGCAGTGCCATTTTGTCGAGCGCTATTTTGTCCGACGCTGTTTTTGCTCTGCCCTTTTTTTTCCAGCGCTATTATGACCTGCGCTTTTTCAACCTGGCGCTATTCTGCTACAGTGCCTGCGGAAAGACATCTCGTTTGTCTTCAGTTTCTTAAACGTCACATCAAGTGTATCTTCTGCAATCTCTATTTAGTATTCCGTGATAATTCTGTAGTTTTGTGTCATTTGATTTTTCAAGAGAGTCAGTCATTGCCTGTCATCTTGTGGATATAATTGAAATTATATAATTAATTACGTTTTTTTTTTCTGTGGTCGTAGAAAGAGTATAGTAAGCATCTAGTGTCAAAAACATCTTCAATCGTTTCATATGCTTAACTCAGCTCAG
>CAJUYH010003328.1:0-33229 GCA_910591685.1 Galerucella tenella | reverse complement strand
GTCCAGGAATGTTAAGCTTTTCCTACCCGGTAAACAATGTACTATTGCCAAACAGAGCTTCGTAACATGATGCAATATCTCCGTATCCTATTAAATTTCAATTATATTCTTTCTTATATACAGGGTGAACGGAAACTCGAACCTGTCATTTTCTTTCTTCTTTCAAATGGAGCATCCTGTATTTTATAGTAAAAATAGAATCTTCGATTATGTAACTTTAATTTTTGTCAAGCATTCCCTATGCCCTATACACCTCGTATACATATATTAATTAACAAAATACATTTTTATTACGTCTAATAATAATAAATAAGCGACATGGGAAGACGAAAAAATTAAGTGCACACATCTGGTACAACTGCCCGAATTTCCAAGTGCTTTTTACATCTTTGAAAACGATATATCATAAGATGAAAATTAGTCATCATGCATGGGCTATGGCACTTCCGTTTAGTTGACTTTTGGTGTATATCTTTAAACATTCAAGAAATAACAGTAAGTTAAACTGTATATCTAGTAGAAATAAAAATACGTAAAAAATAATATTTTGTTCCAGCATCGTCAATAGAGCATAATATATAATGTTACGATACAAGACTTTCCGTAATTTCATTCTAATCTCGTAATTTAAACTCATGACTCCAATTAAGTTGTTTAAACCTCCAAATTTTTATACACATTCCATTTAATTTTTGTAGTTTATATTTTCATAACAGAAAATGAAGTCGGATGTTCATTTGCGAAAAAAGGTCTATTGTTTTTGTTTACATCGGGCGTAAGTGAAATATGAATATAGTATATTATATTCAGAGCCTTACAAAAGGAATATTTGCGATGCTAGTGGAGAACAAAGGAAATTCTACTATAGTACATTCAATAGCCTTCTTGGTGTGCGTCATCGTTTGTGACAATAAGATTAATATTATTCACTTTTCATAAATTAATTCACCGTAAACAACAGACCTGACGTGAACTGTCAGTGGGACATTAGAAAAAGACGTAAGACACATTGCCGCTATAAAAGGTACGTCTGCATCCTATTTTGATCGATGTAATTTCTCCCGATTGATAGGTCGCGCTTGCGCGTAATCTAAATATCAACTAATCAAAGTCAAATATTAGGGTTAACGTTTGTAATACATTTAAACGGTTCATTATTGTGATATTTTGATTAGGATTAAAGACAGACCTGTCTTTTTTCCATTTCTTCCAACGTAATGTGTTAGAAGGACATTAACAATCGATGACGTACACCAAGAACGCTATTATATGAACTCTGAACTCTATCAGATTAGTTACCAAGCAAATGCTTTTTGTACGAATTTGGCTCTAAAGTCACCAATAAGAAAGAAATATTTATGTCAATCGTAAAAACTAAGCGTAACTGATATCAGACTATGGTGTTCTTGAATTCCGATTTCCCCTACATCTCATGATATACTTTAAATAAAATAGCAGATATTAAGTTTATGGTAATACGACTGACATGCGCCTGACCATGAACTTAACGTAGAGAAGTATAATGAAATAAAAAAACAATAAGTAGAGAAAATTTTTCTTTTCCACGCCTTAGCTTTGACACTTGGTCAAAATTTTAGTGACTACGTGAGTGAGGTGAGGCCCAGTAGAGGTTTTAAAAGGCATGATGACACTCACCAATAATAACTGGAATATTCATTAGAAATAACTTTATAATTGTTTGGTCCCTAGCAGTTCCCAAATGTACAACATTTAGATAACTATTCAAATTTGTTCAACAAAATAAACAATTTGCTACTATCTTAAACTAAAAAGGTCTTCAACTTCAACATTAGCAAGTAAGTGGATGGAGGTTTCTTCTTCCAAGCCACAGAATCTACATTCTTCTTCCTCCACTATTTTTTGCTTTTTCAGGTATAAATAAAGGCGAAAACTTCCCGTTGTTAAAACTCTTTAAAACAGTTTAATTATTTGTAAGCCAAGTAAAAGATCTGAAAATCATATTGAAACGTACCTTTAATTTCTTAAAAACCTGAAGAAAACATTAGAAAAGAATCGAAAATGTATATAGTGTGACCTCCCTAATCCAAAATGGTTTCATTCAATCGACATGACATCGAATTGATAAGATAAGTAAATGAGGGATGAGAAATTTCTTATAGTGCAGCTCTTAAATCTTGGGGGACTGTCAGGCAAAGCGGGTCCGGCAGCGAGCGTTACAGCAGATAGTCTAGTCAACAAGTGCCTTTTTGGCCAACTTTTTTCAGCAGTCTCCGAAAATTATGATCAAGGGTCATTCGATTCGGGATGGCATCTAGATGATTTTTGAAAAAAATGAAGTTCCGCAAACAAAAATTGCAAAAGTTATTAACAATTAACTAAAAAAAAGGGGGTTTAGTTTTTAGCAAATATCTCAAAAACTAATAAAGATTTTTCAAATTAAAAAAAAGATTTGAAAAGAGGAGGAAATTTCCTGAAAAAAACCCCGACTCCCGGAACTGTAGGATCAATATTTATAATTTTCCCAGAGGGATGAAAATACGACCGAAAACGGGTGTTCTGGATTTGGAAACTTTATTAATAAAAATTATTTTAACATATTAAATATAAAATTTAAGAAATGAAAAAATTCAGGGGCTTACTGGATAGATAAATGAACAATAATCCGCCTGAAAAAAATTTGTATCACAATTTTTCAATTAGTTATTCAATTGTTAACTAATAATTTTTTTCTGCTTGAACATGAACATTGCAAGTGTGATAATTGTTAAACTATAAATTTGAGATTTTTTTCCTCTCTTGGAGCAATTCTTGAAAGGCTTCACAATAGAACCCCGTTGGAAAAATTAAAAATTTTTTCATTTTTCAGGTTTTTATTAATAATTATCGCTGTTGCAAAATTAAAAACTTGAATTAATCATTGTAAAATTTTTTTTTTCCTAATATTATTAATGATCCGTTTTTTTGTGATTAGAAGCTGCATAAAAATAATTTTTTTAAATTTTTATCTGTTATTGTTTAAAAAATTGTTATAAACAAATGCGTGGTTTCTTAGATAATTGAAAATTTTTTCATGGAATTTCAATCTTTGATACAAATAATGATTTTTAAAAGGAAAATTGTTCCTAAAAAAATTTTTTTTATTGCTGAAAAACGCATTTGTTAATTAACAATTATTTTCTCCCACTTCTAATTAATATTAAGGAACAATTTTTTTTTAATCATTATTTATTTCTCTTTTGGATATAAAAATTTCGCTTTATTTATTTGTTCATTGTTTATGTAATAAACAATTTGTTATAAACAAATACATTTTTACCTTATATTTTTTTTCCTATTCTACTTACTGTCAAAAAATATAATAACATAAAAACGGATCATTAATAATATTTGTAAAAAAAAATTTTTTCAATGATTAATTTAATTTTTTAATTTTGCAACAACGATAATTATTAATAAAAACCTGAAAAATAAACATTTTTTAATTTTTCCAACGGGGATCTATTGTGAAGCCTATCAAGAATTGCTCCAAGAGAGGAAAAAAATCTCAAATTTATAGTTTAACAATTATCACACTTGCAATGTTCATGTTCAAGCAGAAAAAAATTATTAGTTAACAATTGAATAATTAATTGAAAAATTGTGATAAAAATTTTTTTCAGGCGGATTATTGTTCATTTATCTATCCAGTAAGCCCCTGAATTTTTTCATTTCTTGAATTTCATATTTAATATGTTAAAATAATTTTTATTAATAAAGTATCCAAATCCAGAACACCCGTTTTCAGCCGTATTTTCATCCCTCTGGGAAAATTATAAATAATGGTCCTACAGTTCCGGGAGTCAGGGTTTTTTTTAGGAAATTTCTTCCTCTTTTCAAATCTTTTTCTTAATTTGAAAAATCTTTATTAGTTTTTTAGATATTTGCTAATAACTAAACCCCCTTTTTTTTAGTTAATTGTTAATAACTTATGCAATTTTTGTTTGCGGAACTTCATTTTTTTCAAAAATTATCTAGATGCCATCACGAATCGAATGACACCTCGATCATAATTTTCGGAGACTGCTGAAAAAAGTTGGCCAAAAAGGTACTTGTTGACTAGATTAAGAGTTGCTCAATTGGATTGAGGTCAGAGCTGCAAGCTGGCCAAACCTTTCGTTGAGAATTTTTATATGGTGTGAATTTCTCCTTGAAATACAGATATATAGGATCTTAGCCAGGAAGTGTGTGGAATTATGTCAGTGGTCATTACCAGAATACAATGACTTTCATATAAATTCACTGGTGGTAAAATATAAATGTCTGTTTTCTGGGACTATCAGAATTCTACATTTTTCAGTTCCTTTTATCTCTAAGTTTTTAATTCAACAAAGTTACTACCACACGTATCGAATTCTCAAGTAAATATTTGAAGATCCCATATTATTTGGGGTAATAGGGTAGTAGTAGCTACCTGCCCTAGCAAATCAAATATTACATGCAAGTGTCAAAAAGAAGGAACACGTTCGTCAGTTAAAAAAAATAAGGAAAATAGATAAAGATTTCATTTTTATTTGACAATTTAGTTAACATAGGCCGCGTGTAAGTATTTACACTAAATATTTGTATTTATTTAACTTGAGTGTTTGTTTAGACTAGTTTTTAGTGCGGAGAAACAAATATTATTTTCCTTGATGGTTGTTCCTTTTTTAAAATTTGTTACTATTACTTCGTTAGTCACAATAATTTTATTACATTTACATGATGAGGTTTGGCTTTTTTGTTCAATATTCCAGTTAATAAAGGAAAAAAGTTAACATAAATTACGTCCTATTTTCATCTTCCGGTTGGAAGTTGCATTTGGTACCTCATTAAACATGAGACAAAGTTCTGCATGAAAACGCGTGCGAGGGCGGAGAAAATGGCCCCAAAAGACCAGAAAAATGGGTTTTCAGTCAATATCTCCTAAAATATGGCAGTTAGAGATTTTTGGTTCGGATAAAAATTAAAGTTCAGTTAATTTTCTACAAAAATGGTTCTTATGATTTTTCTCGAAAATTTGACCGATTTCGAGAAAAACGACACCAAGCTCACCTCGAATAATGAGCTTCTGTGCTGTATGCCGGAGAGCACAGTCAGTGTATTTACACATCAGCGGGGGGACAAATTATTCAATAACTTTGTGAAAAATGCATATTTTCTCATGATTCAAAATTCAGGTGAAAGGGGAATTCTGCTGCTATCATACCCTGTGGATTGAGTCACGCTTGACTCTTTTGACCATATCGGAACACGGGTCAAACTTTCTGCTCCCGTGCAATTTTGACCTCGCCAGGAATTTGTTCCTATTTTTTTTGTATTGCACTAATTTACTCAAAATTTTCTTGATTATGGGTCCTCATAAGGTCCTTTGTCATCCCTGAAATTTGTATACCCTAATTTTTTTAATTTTCATTTAATCGTTGTTTATTGAATCCCAAATTTTTGCTGTTTTTGGATCGCGGGGAAATTTTGTGAACAACCATCAATAATTAAAAATGTATACTTGATCCGATTGGTCTCTATGATACATCATTTGAAAGCTAAGAATGTCTACCTTTCGATTGTGCAATTACTTTTTTTTGAAGAAGTCGTCCATTTTTCAATAAAATTACAAAACGCGGGCTCAAGGAAAAAACGCACTTTTTTTTGGTGGTTTTTTTCTCCCTGCTCTTTATTTCCAACATTTTAACACCTTAACTAGTGTAATGGGGGAATTCCCACCTTTCCATCGATGTATATGTCATACCTCTGATACCCCGGGGAAAAACCAGTATATCTAAATGTATACGCTATAATTTATTACTTTCGTTCCTCCGTCGTTCGCCGCGCGTGTGTTCTACGTGGCGCTCGTGTCGTCTGCTCATCTATTTGTGGTTCGTGTAAGTCACGCCAGTGTTCGAATTATAAAGACAGCGATAATATGTTATCCCAAGAGGTAGAATCAGAGGAAACTGTAGACTCAGAAGAAGTTGTTGACGGGGTAGAGCTAGAGGGAGCTCTAGACCCAGAAGAAGTTCTTGACCAAGAATCAGATGATGACTGGTGACGAACAGATTTATGTCATAATTGAAATGTATTTTTATATACTTTTTTCATCAATTCACGGACAATTAACCCGCGAATCTCTTGTACTTTTGTTAAAAATTTTCTATGTAATATTTTAGTCTATAATGTATTATTCTTGTATCATTATATTGGGTTCTCCAGTTGATAAATAAATTAAAAAATATACATTTCTCTATAATAAATGAAACATGGAGAACGTTTATAACTCGTTATTCCAAAAACCTCAATCAGTCTGGTTGCAAAAAAATTTGCAAACATTTGCGGAGAATCTGCAAGAAATTGTTGCTGAGTATTATGGGTAAATATTCTTCACTCTTGAGGCATTTTCAGTTTTCCTTACCAAAAGCCTAATGAACTCCAGTTTTTTGCCACATGTGCAAAGCTGATTGTTGCTAGATTCAGGTCCACTGGTGAGGTCCATCTCGCTAGAGTTAATCTTACAGCCCGTTTTCCTAATAAGTATATCTTGAGGCCTCATCTGAGAGGAAAACAAGACCCTCGGAAAGATGAAAATCCATCAAAAGTGTCTGGTTACAGGGTTTCTCATTTATGGCACCGAGGATTTTCCCAATCTGTAAAATGCGGTGGCGCCATCTACTATTGGTTTCCACAATCCAAAACATTGAAAATAATGGATATCCAACACCCCCTAGCTCAAATTTTGTACAAAACTTGCATATTTCACAAGTCTCAAAATTTCCGGTATTTCAACCCGATTTTTTTGCAGAAAATATTAATGTTGCGAAAAAAATCATGGGGACCATTTTTGTAGAAAATGACCTGAACTTCAATTTTTATCTGAACCGAAAATCTCTAACTGCCATATTTTAGGAGATATTGGCTGAAAACCTATTTTCCTGGTCTTTTGGGGCCATTTTCTCCGCCCTCGCACGCGTTTTCATGCAGAACTTTGTCTCATGTTTAATTATGTACCAAATGCAACTTCCAACCGGAAGATGAAAACAAGGCGTCATTAATGTTAACTTTGCCTTTTTTTCCTCCTTCATTTACTGGACTACAACTAAATTAGTAAAAGAACATATTATACCCATAGAAAAACAAAAACATGAAGTTTTATATCTTGCTGGTATGTTGAGTAGCCAGTCTCAGGTAAACACTTGATTAACACATCTATTTAAAATAGTACCTTTATACATTATGAGAACAATGTACACGAAAATATATACAAAATATTGTTGTAAACTATAAAACATTTTTTAAAACATGTAATACAATAAATAGGCATGATGACTGATTTTGAAAAACTGCTCAACGATGTTCTCACATAGGTATATACTTTATCTACAATAAATGTTATTTCTGTAAGACAAAAAGTTTTCGGAAGAGGTGAAATATCTTGGTATTACCCTCGAAAGGAAACTAACATGGAACTCTCATCTACAAAGCAGAGCAAAAAGAGCATATGTGGCTTATGAGCAGTGTCGGAGGACAGTGGGACGCACATGGGGTCTGTCACCCCGTGTGGTCACCTGGATCTACACTGCAATAATAAGACCCATGTTAACGTATGGAGCAATTGCATGGGGACCGAAGGTTCTACAAGCAACGGCCATCCAAAAATTATATCAAATACAGCGAATGGCTTGCTTAAACATCACAGGAGCCATGAGAACAACACCTACTGCAGCAATGGAACTAATTACTGGTCTGACCCCTCTGGACCTACCCGTCAAGGAGGTTGTGTTAATGGCCATGGTACGATTGCGCACGGCTTGTGTAAACCCCGAAGTAGAAGTGGGCCAATTGAGGTTAAGCCTATGGCAGGAAGCGCTTACTGCGCTACCTCTGCTGCAGGCAGCCAACGATGCAATTGAACCCAGGTGTTTGTTTAACAAACCCTACAAAATTCAAATAAAACAGAACACAGAGCCAGATGCTGCAAATGCAATACGCATATATACAGATGGTTCAAAAATGAAAGAAGGCTCAGGATGTGGAGTCTACTCGAGAGCACTAAGCCTAAATATTAAGTGAGGAATGGGAAACAATACCAGCGTGGTTCAAACTGAACTGGCTGGTATCTCAATTGCCACAAAAGAACTAACCAGAAGAGGAATTTCTGGCAAAAACATAATAATCTACACTGATAGTAGACAAGCCCTATTAGCCTTGAACAGACAACGTGTTATATCGAGGCTAGTACTAGAGTGCTACCAAGATTTAGCTGACGCCTCGGCAGATAACAACATTATCCTGAGGTGGGTTAAAGGGCACGACAGGAGTAAAGGAATCGCATTGCTGATTCTTTAGCCAGGGAAGCCGCTGGACTAAAAATTCTAGGACCCAGTGACATTAAGTCAAAATAAAAAAATAAATATATCGAATCAAATAAATTACAGTTTATTTGGGACACGATAAAATAAGTTTTTACCAAATTTCGCAGGGAAAAATCTTTTTCTGAAAAAGATAAAAATGAAAAACCAAAAACTTGGCTATTTGAATTTTCCACATAAATTTTGAGGTTATGTGGAAAAATTGTGAAAACAAAAGTTGTAGATATTTTTATTACCCACAACTGTGCCATACAACTTTTTTCCGTAGGAATTGTAGTTTTGCCAGAAATCGAGATAAACTATTTATTACCCTTAAAAACTCACCCTCTCCCATTTCCCGAACTCGGATCACCAGTAATTGATTTTTCCTTTCAATTTTATCACATACCCTTCCTTTTCTAATGCGTTTCATTCTACTATTAATTTCGGTTCTGGTAGACTTCGCGACCCTCGGAATTTTATGTTAATTTCAGATTTGTTTGAAAGCTTACCTTAAATAAAGCAGATTGAAACAAAAATTTCGCTGGATCATCCAGTAATTACTTCAAAAATCACGATTTTAGTTCAAAAAATTGTACTTTTTCAACACCAATTCATGCTACTTCACGATAAATATTTTCACTTTAAACAGTAAAGGTTATTATCTTGAACTAAATGTCTGTTTCACACAAAAAACCGGAAGAAAAAACTTTAATTTTGCCAATTTTTAGAAATATTCGTAAGCATTAATATTTTCGTTTGACACTTAAGCTTATAAAATTACACACTAAAATCTTATGTCAGAGCTTATGTCTAGATACCATAGATTCACAAATTAGGATCTGGTGATACTTCCTAACGGCGTTGTCAAATGGTCTTAATTTTCTTTCAGCTGAATACATTGTAATAGATTACATGAATATATCACAATATAAAATTATTTGCATTTATTACCATGAAAATTTATATAATAGTTAGGTTAACAATTTTTTTCTTATTCTCTTGCTCCATATTTAATGATATTTTAGTTACACTTTGATCTGTGTCAGTTGGTGGGGAAGCGGTATGTGTTGAATTATGATAATTTTTTTTGCTCTAGTAGAAATCCCATGAAGTCAGTCAATTTGAGGTGAAGAGATGTATTCCCTTCCCCTTCTCGAAAAAGTGTGTAATTTGTATTTCACTTCACATGGATGCGCGCCGGGTCGACGTTTCGCAATTCGCGCGAATCAATCCAGATCTTTGAATTATGAAATTTATTGATAACCATACTGATTTCCCTTCCCCTTTTTGGAAAACATCATATTATGAAATAAAAATCATTTTATATTCATGTCTATCTATATGCATACATGTTTATTCCCTTCCCCTTCTCGAAATATACTCACTTATCGGGTCATTTAACGTTAATTTTCAACTAAAAATCACAAAAATATACATAATTCTTTATTTTTACTCGAACGTCATAAAATATACACGTACCAAGTTAGTACCTGTGGAACATACAATATTATATCCAAAAAAGTACATTTTCAATACATACATTTTAGATCATAAAGATAGTAAGTATATCGGTGTTATAATATGTGAAAAGATACATCTGAAATCTTGGTGTTATTTACAAGCCGTAACGAGCTACGGAAATGAAAGCTGGCAACATTGCCCATTCTCTGCTCTTTCTTAAATTTGTGACCATCCGATATCAAGACAGAATTGTCAAAAATTGTCAAATATTTTTAAAAAATGGCGAATTTTTGGTACTTTCAATTGCGATTTTCTCTTTCAAAAGTGGATAATCCAAGAATTTTTTTTTGTTAAAACGTTCTATAGCAATAGGGCTTTCTATTAAAAAAAAAATCGTTGCAAAATTCCGAGGGTCGCGAACCTTACCGGACCCATTAATTTCTTTCACTTTTTACCATTTATGAAGGCTTCGGCCCTGGTCTATAACAATAAAATTAATATTCACTTTTCATAATTGATTGATCGTGAACAACAAAGTACGGACCTACGAGAACTGCCAGTGGAACATTGAAAAAAGACGTAAGACACATTGCCGCTACGAAAGGTACGTCTGCATCCTATTTTGAATGCTGTAATTTCTCTCTATTGATAGGTCGCGCTTGTGAGTGATCTAAACATCAACTAATCAAATTTTTTCAAGTCAAAGATTATGGTTAACGTTTGTAATACAGTGAAACGGTTCATTATTGTGATATTTCGATTAGAATTAATCACAGACCTGCGCTTTTTCCATTTCTTCCAACGTAATGTGATAGAAGGACATTAACAATCGAAGATGCACACCAAAAAGATTATTATATATGAGCCCTAGGGGATCTGTCGTCAGGAATTTAGTCTCCATACCTTGAAGAGTTTCATCCAAATTAATAATATTTGCTTTGATTTACTAGTTAAAACATTTATCCAGATATTAAACAGAAAAAATAATAAACTTCATTTTAACAATACTTATGATTCATTTTACAACTTAAAAAAGTTTATACGTAAATTAAATAGCTTGATTAAATCGGCTTGATGAGTCAGGTTTCAAAATGAATGACGTAATTTTACTAACAAGGTTGTGGCCGAGGTTCCTATTCGCACTTTACATCAAACATGACCCGATGGGACTTAACCAGGTCACGAATAATAGGTACACAACAGAACTACACATTATTGATATTTAAGTAACGTCGTTCTGGTATCATATCAGGTGTTTTACTTTTTTTAGAATCTACTCATGACATAATGTATACGTAGTATTACATGAATAAATAACGTCGTGCATAATATGTTAATCCTTTTTCCTACGATCACATATAGGAAAATGACATATATATCGCACTGTCTAGTTCTATGGAAAGTGGCCTTTATTCATACGCGTACGGAAAAAAAAACTTATCCGTACGTGTGATAACCTACCTATATTATATACACTCAGGTGCAGAAAAAACGAGCCACCTATTATTTTTTCAAAATCGGCTTAATTTGGTTTTTGAATTATATTTTGTACTCTTTATCAACAAAGGACTTCCTTCTAAATACAAAAAGTTGGAATACATGTGCATTTTCTCGTTTTACATAAAAAAAGAACATTTTGGAAAATTCAAATTCAAAAGTACCATATTTCATTCATGCAATTCGAACGGAGCTTATGTGTTTTCAATTGTTGGGCGGTTGCTAGGCAATTTTTTGTTAATGTTAATATTGTCAATATCAACGTTGACATATTTAAAGTCTTAATTATGGTTTTAAGTGCTGAAGATTGTGCTAAAGCAGTAGCTCTTGTGGAAGATGGTCGAAGCCAAAGATATGTGGCTCGATTACTCAATGTTAGTCGTTCTACCATTCAAAGGGTGTTACAACGTTTTGGGGATACTGGAAGAAACACAAGAAGGCCTGGTAGTTGTAGAATACGGGTAACTACCGCTCAAGATGGCAGATTTATTGTACTAAATTCTCTAAGGGATCGTCATTTGACTTCAGTACAGACAAGAAATCGACTTTTGGAGGTTCGTGGTAAAAATGTAAGTAAATGGACAGTTCGCCGAAGATTACATGAGGTTGGGTTAAAAGCTTTTAGGCCAGCAACTGGGCCTAAGTTACTTCCACGTCACCGGGTAGCGAGATTGCACTTTGCTCCTGAACATAGCAATTGGAATCTTATGCAATGGAGTAATATACTCTTTACCGATGAGTCCAGGTTCTCGCTACATTCACCAGACGGACGAAAACGAGTATGGAGATGAAATGGGGAACGATTCCAAGAATGTGCTTTTAGCCCTAGGTTGAGTCATAACCGAGGTTCCGTAATGGTATGGGCAGGCATATCAAGTGAAGCCTCTACGGAATTAGTGTTTATCAATGGGGCTCACTGACTGCACAACGGTATATTGAGGAAGTTTTGGAATATCAGGTGGTTCCATTCGCTCCATTTATTGGCGATAACTTTATCCTGATGCAGGACAACGCTAGACCTCATTCAGCGAGATGCGTCAGTTAATATTTGACAGAAGTTGGCATTGAAAAAATGAACTGGCCGGACGCAAATCCTATAGAACATGTTAGGCAGACGTGTTAGAAGTCGTGCTATAGCACCAACCACACTAAATGAGCTTCGTGTAGCTCTTCAAGAAGAATGGGAGAATATTCCTCAGAATGCAGTTCGTGAGCTCATTAGTGGGATGCCACGCCGTATGCAAGCAATAATTAGGGCTAGAGGAGGAAATACCAAATACTAAAGTCTATTTTATGTGTTAAATTTTGTTTTCTGTACCTCTAAAGTTTGCTGTTGTTAACATAAATTTTACTAAGTATACATGTATTTTTCCTTTATTTATGGCATTGTTTATTAAGTTTAGTTTAAGTAACATATTCTTGTCTTTTTATACCAGGTGGAAGTCCTTTGTTGGTAAAATATAAAAAGTGTAAACCAAAAGCCAAAATAATAAACAAATATAGCCGATTTTGAGAAAAAAATAGGGGGCCCGGTTTTTTTGCACCTGAGTGTAGTTAAACTACTTGAATTTTGGTCTCTATTGATAGTTATTGTTAATTTTGAAATCAATTATGTTGACTTTAATTGTAACATTTTGTGTATTAATATGTCAGATGTTGATTACACATTATTTGGTGAAATTATCACGTGATCGTAGGAAAAATATTGTACATTACTCGTGCGAAAGTGATTTTTCACACACGTTATGTAATATACTATTTTACACGCAAAGGAAAAAATTGAGATTTCCGAGGTATGTATTTTGATTTCACGGACTGTCCAATTAAGTTATACCTAGTAGAATCGAAATCGAGTATTAATACTGTCCCAGCTCGTAATTTCCTATTATGTTTTACAAAATTATACACATTATTTATTTTATTTTGAATATTTTTTTATTCGACACGTATTTCCCCTCTTCAACTAAGAAAGTTATTAGCTGGTGTTTTTAAATGTTCAAAAACTACAATTGTTTCATAAACAATAAATAATTTATAGTATTATAGTTATTTTTTAAATTCTTTTATAAAAAATGTTTTAAAAGAGTTGATAAAATTCTTAAATAGATGAGGTACAATAATAATAATAATAATAAAACAATTTAATTTGATTAAACCTTCATTTTATCATTTGAACTTAGTTAAATTTTTATATTTCATTGTTTAATAAAATTCTTGTTTTTTTCAAACTAAATTTGGCTATGCAGTTTGTTTCTGTTCCTAAATGTCATATTCATCATTTAATATTTCTTGATTTTGTTGGCGAAGATTCATAATAACATCTTGACAAATTTTTCAAATTGACGTAAACAAACACACTTTTATTTTTGCATAAAATATTTACATCAATGACCTAAATAGATATTTTTATTTACCCAGGTCAAGAAATCAAGTTCGAAGAAATATAATGAAACATTTAATCAATATGCTGTAAAATTACAACAGGTAATAACAAAAAAAAATTATATCACTTCCATAAATAATTATGATGTCTCGCAGTGAGTGTTGGAATTGGTTAAATTGAATGTATTTTTAAATTGAGTGCCCACTTATCGACAATGTAAACATGTAAAAATCAGATGGAATAGTTCCAAATTTTCTATTAAGAAACAATAAAAGTTTTAATAATTTATTTAGAATGGGATCATGCGCACTGCTGTTGGCGGGAGCCTCCTTAACTTTTAAATGTAGGTTAGTTAGGAATTTTTATCATTTACAGTAGGGTAGGGTGGTGATAAAAGTGCCACCTCGTATATAATGGCAACAGCATGTAATTTGCACGCCTGCGCCAACAATTTCTATTTACGCACGAGCACCACCTTTTTTTAGCCCTTTAAACTCACCATATTTAAAAACGAAAGGGTCTAAAGAGATTTAACTTACAGATCCTTGTAGTTCTTGAAAAACCCTACAAAATCGTTTTTGAATAAACTTTTTGTACAACTGTCATTAAAAGTGACACTTTTAATGATAGCAAACAATGTTAAAAACGATTCCACGAAGTGAGGGTTTATACAGTTAACTCAATTAAAAACGATTGTTTACATAGCAGCGTGTTAAAAATACTTTTAACACTAGTGTTAAAAATATTTTTAGCACTCCATAGGTAAGAGTTCCAGATTTGCTCTTCTTGCAGACTCTTCAATATCCAGAGGAACAACCAAATCGTCACTTTTATTAATAATTGGACTCTCGACAAACATATTAAGCAGTTAAAAACCCAAGACGAAAACTGGACAGGAATGAAATTCAAATGACAGCGTCTTTTCTCATTTGTTAGTAATCATAACGTTGGCAACGTCTGCCATTCACAACAATCTTTTGATTATTTGAATACTAAAATGCATTTTGAATTTATTGTCATTGCAAATTCGCTCGTTTCATTATCAAAATAGGGAAGTTGTACAAAAAACATTGTATGGTATTTGTGTTAAAAGTGATTTTATTTTGTTCGTGAAATTGTTCAATTCGCTCCGCTCATTTCACAAACGTTTTCACTCACAAAATAAAACCTCACTTTTAACACTCATATCATAAATAACTATTTTATCATCAAAAATGAAGGACATAAGTTAAAAAACCAATCGATTTTTTTTTCGAAAAATTCCAATAGTATAGTATAGTACACTTGGAAGCATAATAATGTACAAAACCGGTTTATTCGGCAGTGGGGCGTTATATATACGAAATGTTTCGTGTTCTTTTTTTGGAATACAATAGAAAAGAAACATCATTTACATATAACACTAATAACAGTTGATTTTTAAGGGTTGAAAAAGTATAAAATTGTATTTTGAAATGTAACAAATTCATCATTTTACTAATTCAATCCGATTTTCACCTATCTTAAGATTTATAATGCTATTTTTCAATTATAGACATTTAGGGGTAGTTTTCACCCCTAAGAAACAATCAGGGTTCGTCGACATGACATGATATATAAAGCAGAGGGTGAGTTGAGCCTAATCCCAAATTTTTATGCAAATCATCAGAGGCGAAATCAGTTTTTAAGGATTCGTGATTTTTTTTACATTAAGCTGTAACAGGGGCTGCTTTTTAAGGGTTGAAATATGATGAAATTGTATTCCAAAGCTCAAAACAATCATTATTCAACTTATCCAAACCAAATCTTACCCATTTTCAGGTTTAAAATGTTATTTTATGATTTTTGACAAATAAGGGTAGTTTTCACCCCTTAAAACCGTTTAGCGCCCTTCGGTTCGATATAGATTTTGAACCTTCGGCTATCACCTACCTCCTGTTAAAATTTCAAGTCAATCCATGCTGGACGAAAAAATTGCGAGGTTTTACCTTTTTTTGAGCTTCATTCCCTGTACTATTAGAACGACGACCCAGCACTGTAGTGGAACGCGTTTGATGCGATAATTACAGTCAAACAAGGTCGGACATGGTTAGTACTTAGATGGGCGACCATGCCAGGGAAAACCATGGGCCTGTACAGCCTGCAGCGGAGGTATAATGTAGATATGCCGTCTTTCGGGGGAGACGAAAAAACCGAGGTCCCGAGCCCATGGATTTCGGACTACCACTGGTTGGAACACTAGTGGGTTCACCAAAATTTCCGGTTAGGAGTAGAGTGCTCCCGGCGTCGGTGATTAGCCTCAGTCGCAGAAATAGACCGACGTTAAATAACAGAATAAAAAAAAATTGCATCCTCAAGCAAAAAAAAGGTACTCAATCTGATAGATTATTTCAAACAATAACCAACATTATTTTCTCCGGATATGTTTGTAATCTCACATTTTGGAAACCTCTGTGTCTTCTGATTTGATAAATATGGTTAGTGACCTTTGAACCCGTACGATAAGAGCGCTTTTGACTATAACTACAACCACCAAGTGAAAACAAATGAATGCCAAAGCCAGTAAACCTGCATTAAGAGTCCTTGCTTGAAACGATTGGCATAAAAAATACCATAGCTTTCCTAGTCGAACTAAATGGAACAAAAATTGATTATGAATGCAGCACTATAAATACATGTGGTAAACGTTCTCAATGGTACAAATCCTTACGAGTAATGTATTTTATTAAATACATTCATTCACGTAAGCTTTTATACACCATGAAATTTGTCTTCCAAATATTGTTAATTTGACCTAGAAAATGTTTTTCACTCACTTATCGTTCCTTATTCATATTCAAATACCCGCAGTGACAAGTAGTGGTTAATGATAATATTTTAATCACTCCCTTTAGAACCTCTTATCGGAATTTTCAAGGTCGTTTCAAGGTCCTACCAAAAACACTTACCATTTAAAATGAACAATTTACCCAAAGTTAAAACTTGTTGATAGTTACAATGAAAATGCTGGAGAGCAGCTATTTCAGGTCAATAGAAACTGGTGTGTGATAGAAATTTGATTAGTTGATGTTTAGATTACGCGCAAACGCGACCTATAAATCGGGAGAAATTACATCATTCCAAATAGGATGCAGGCGTACTTTTCGAAGCGGCAATGTGTCTTACGCCTTTTTCTAATGTTTCACTGACAGTTCTCGTAATGTCTGTACTTTGTTGTTTACGGTCAATTAATATTTATGAAAAGTGTATATTAATCTTATTGTTATATTTATTTAAATAATACAAAAATATGCTTAGATCCACGGAAAAACATGAGCATTTTGAAAGTTCTCAAGTATTTTGAAGCTATGGTAATTATTAATTCCATAGCCTTTTCGAATTGGCTGAATACGATTCTAATGATTTTATTTATCAAATTTAAGGTATGGTTGTAATAATACCCTTCTTGGTGTGCGTCATCGATTGTTAATCTCCTTCTAATACATTACGTAGAAAGAAATGGAAAAAAAGGCAGGTCTGTGATTAATCCTAATCAAAATATCACAATAATGAACCGTTTGAATGTCATACAAACGTTAACCCTAATCTTTGGTTGATGTTTAGATTACGCAGAAGCGCAACCTATCAATCGGAA
This sequence comes from Galerucella tenella, assembly GCA_910591685.1. Lineage (NCBI taxonomy): Eukaryota > Metazoa > Arthropoda > Insecta > Coleoptera > Chrysomelidae > Galerucella > Galerucella tenella. The sequence continues at coordinate 15,933 of CAJUYH010003328.1, read as the reverse complement.
GCTCAAAATACTATGGAGGCGTTACTTTCGTAGCGGCAATGTGTCTTACGTCTTTTTCTACTGTCACACTGACAGTTCTCGCCAGGTCTGTACTTTGTTTTCTACGGTGAATTATCATTTATGAAAAGTGAATATTAATCTTATTGTTACATTTATTGAAATAATACAAAAATATTCTTGTATGCTAGAATTAACAAAAATCAGATCTGAGTTCAAATAATTTCCCCAGAACACTTCTAGCAGTAAACGATAAAACGAGGGTAGAATTGGGTGGAATCCGAAAATTTTAAATATTGTACGTCAGGGGATTTGATAAACATCAGCTGAGCCACAGCATGTGCTAATGCTGTATTGCCATGTTTACGCGAGTGTGTTTAGCTAACCGTTCGTAAACACTTGCGAACCACGTATGCGAATAGGAAAGAATACAATATTCATTACGAATGCGCATGTAGCCATTCGTAAATTGTTATATGCGAATTCAAGTTTGCATATTATGCTGAGAATAGGTCCCCAGGGCATTTATTATTACCACTCGTTTCTTTAGAGAGGTAGACTCGGGTATAGAATGAAAATCATCCTATTCGTCTAATTAAGATGGCTTAAAGTTCAACGAGTTAGCAAAAGTGCATATTATGCATTATAATAAACGTTAAGAAAAAATCATAAATAACCCTGTTCTACGACTATGGACCGTTTGGTTCAGTGCGTATATTTCATTTGCATTTTAATTTGACCGATTATTGGGTGGCCTGGTCACAATTTCTTTCTTCTTAGTCTAAATAAATTGTAAAACATAAATAAAACATAAAATTTCTTGAGACACCTGACCTCCATTTTTTGTTTATTATAGATGCTGTGTACTCTCAACTCCTTTCAAACGAACTATAAACGTTAACTATAATGTGGTTTACCTTTTGAAGTACATATTTACTTAAGGGGCATCTACCAAATTCGACCTTGTACAATTATGCTTTGTATATTTTTTGTTTCCCTACGTCCTCACGTTTAAGTACACATAACGAAAATTTTATTAGAAATATGAAAGCTCCGCAATATGTAGGTAGCCAAGCGGTCCAAGCGGATTTTGGTTCACGTACTACTCTATAAGCTTCGTCATTACTGAACTGGGAGACCGCCGAGACCGGCGAGCGTTGTATCAACAATGGAACGGCACGCGACTACCGAAGCAGAGAGACAATGTCAGTCATAGAAGGATAGAAAAGCGAGAGATGGATTTTTATCCGATATTTTAGTGATAGCAACCGAATTTCAATAAGGAATTGTACGGTCATAAGTAATTTGAGGATTCTGAGATTTTTATATAGTATTCATAAAGCTTCAAATTAGACCCCTTATAAATTAGTTTTTCCATTCAATCCATATTTAATTCTTTACAAGGGCTTAAACTTTGCTTAATATGTGTATTTTTCATATTTTTTTCAACAAAATTTGGTTAGCATTTCAAAGTTTTTATTCAATGAGAACTCTAAGTTCAACATTAATCTACATGATATATTTTTTTCTTAATTTTCAATACATCAATTACTTCAAAATTCTTTGCCAAAAATTCTTCGATATTTTGTCAAATCGCTGCAGATAGATTCCCCTTAAAAAGGATCAATTACAGAAACCAGGCTGTAACAGTAGAACAGGAAGTACTCCTAACACTAAGATTTTATGCAACAGGGAGTTAAATATTGCTTTGGTTTGTACCTAAACTAGTTAATCCTGAAAGAAGTTTGACAATACTTGAAGTTATTCGAGTACTCTCGTTTACAGTTACGTCAAATCTAATCAACCTTTTATGAGACTTTGACAGAAGTTGCCAAAATGTCAAAAATAAAAGTTTAAAGTTCTATAGAATCGATGGTGTCTGATATAAAAAGCACCTGTTGTTCAATTTTGTAATAAATTAATATGTGAATAATATGCATATGCGAATAAAATCTTTATTTTAAGATCAATATGTTTTCTGATTGTAACTAAGATGATTCATAAAGTGATGTAAATTACTGAATATTTCAGATATATGCAAATAGCTGTTTTCAATAACAGACAAATTGAAAATTGTTAAATATGAGTCGTCAGAAATGTTTTGTTTATATTTGATGATACATCATCAATGGAAAATACGACAAAATGCATTGCTCGACGATAATGAGAATTATTACTTTCCTCCATTTCCCATTTTATTTTTACAATCAAATTAAAAACGTTTATCTACGATCACCTTAAAATTAGGCATTTACGAACCAAAAAAAATGTGTGAAATCATACATTATACTTACGTTAAAAAGCGTGCGTAAATGAACAACGTTTTTTATATGTGACTTTCATTACAACAACCAAAGGCGTGCGTAAATGACCAATGCTTTTTAAATGGGGTTTTCATTTTAACACTCTTTTTTAGCTACGTAATTATTATCTAGTTACCTTGAATTTAGTCATTTGTTATATAAACTTTTGTGCTGACAGTAAATTTGACAGAAGTTATATTGTTATGGCACTTAACCCAAATAAACGAACATTTAACTCCAGAAGCATAGATTTGATACTACATAGTATAGAACATCCAATACCTCTGATATAAGTAGATTTTATTAAGTCGATAGCAGATTTAGAATCAGAAATAATTACTGCATTACATAATTGGTTTGTGATCAACCAATTGAGGCTTTTCTGTATAGCTACGAGTTCTGATGTATATATGCTACTTATATCGGGTAATTTATAACCAAATGATAAGTTCAAAGTCTGTATAAAGAACCCACATCCTATCCCATATGTTTCGTCTTAGATCCATCTGTATATATACATATTTTATTAACAAAGTTTGACAATATTGATTTCAGAAGAACTACATTGATTTTATATTATATTAGAACGGAAATCCTAGAGAGACTACCTCTCCACCCATGTCAGCATGCTTACCGGGCAGGCAGATCTACGGAGACTGCACTGGTACAACTGACGGAGGATATCCGAGGTGCTCTAGACAACCAAGAAACTGTAGTATGTGCATATTTGGACATAGAAGGAGCTTTTGACAATACTCCACATGAGGCTGTCAAAAGAGCATTAAACAGAAGAGGTGTAGACAGCACAACATCCAAATGGATGTCGGAACTGCTCACCACAAGAGTAGCAGAGACGAGGACGAGCAAAGACATTGTCTCCATCTGCACTACCAGAGGATACCCACAGGGAGGAGTAGCATCCCCATTTGGAGTCTGACGGTTGACGAACTCCTGTGTGGTTTGGCGGATCTCGTAATATCCTGCCAAGGATATGCCGACGATATTGTCATAACAGCCAGGGGGAAATTCGAAAACACCCTTTGTGATATTGTACAAAAGGGTCTGAACTATACAAATAGCTGGTGTAGGCAAGTGGGACTTAGCATCAACCCCACTAAAACCATCCTGATAGCCTTCACTAAGGAAAGAAAACTCAACCTCAAAACCATAAAACTTTATGGGAACGAGATTGAATGGAGTCAAGAAGTCAAGTATCTAGGTTTAACCTTAGACAGTAAACTCCTGTGGAACAAACACGAAAAGGAGATTACATACAAGGCAAATATGGCTTAAATGGTGTGCAGAAATCTGGCAGGAAGAAACTGGGGTTGTAACCCAAAAATCCTAATGTACACTGCCATAGTGACACCAATCATCACTTATGGAGCCATTACGTGGAGTAGTAGAACTAGCCTATTGACGACGAGAGAAAACCTCGCCAGAATTCAAAGACTAGCCTGTATATAGGAGCAATGAAAACATGCCCAACGGTAGCCATGGAAGTGATTCTCAACCTCACCCCTTTACATATGGTGGTGGATAGTGTTGCAGAAAGAACAAGATACAGACTAAGTAGAGAGGGAATCATTGAAAAAAAAACCACCTCCTCACTGAAATACCTTTCTGAGGGCCTGAACCCTTTTGCGGAATCAGACCCAATGTAATATTGGAAGAAATAAGTAAAGCCGAGAAAAAGAGAAGATCTGACCATTGGAAGGATCTAGTAGGGTTTATACAATCAAAGAATCTTCTGGGTGGCTACAACCTGTTGAGATCAAATGAATGCACAAGTCAAAGTAAAACTGCGCTAAGAGTTTCAACAGGGATCCTGAATGGGCTGAATGGGCACCTGAAAAAGCTCAAAATAGTGGAGGAAGAAGAATGCAGATTTTGTGGAATGGAAGAAGAAACCGTCATCCACATACTTTCCAACTGCACATCACTCCAGAATCCTAGAGCTCAGCACCTAGGAGATTACTGGATAGAAGAGGGACATTTACATAAGTTGAAGCCTGTAGACATCCTAAAATTCCTCCGGGAAATAGGCCTAAAGGAATTACTAGTTGCGACTACTTGTTGCGAAAAGTATAACTCTCGGTATAACTTCACACACTTGTATCATAAATAACTATTATTGATGGTAGATTAAAAACCAACAGACCGTCGACAACTACACAGACTTAAAAGATAACACCGTAAGAGTGAAATCGGATTATTCCGATCAAATTACGAATACCACATACCTAACCCCAGATAACTTTTCGAACTTCTGGATCAGTAGTAATTAAACCTAGTAATCGGGTTAATCTGATTACAGTTTCTGAAAAGTCCTTCACTACTTGTAATGTTACGTTAAAAATAATACCAGTATAATACCTACCTAATGACATTATTAATTTTCAAACACTGCAAATATATCACAACAAAAAATGAAAGTGGTGACAAGTATAGATGGCAACAATCGGTTTCCGCAATTTTACGGAAAAGATAACACACTGTTATTTCAAAAGTGCATTACTTATACAAGAAGAGAAAGTGTAGGTTCTACATGTTTTTTTTTTATCTCAACACGTACACGGAAAGATCATTCTGAACCATGATTTTATGTAATCTAAGTAATGTCATCAACGTGAAATTATTTTGAAAAAATCTATTGTTTGAATAATACTCTGGTATTTGGAAACGTACAATAATTTAGATTTTTTCTATTTTACTATTTGATTAAAGAAACATTTTTCAATACACTGACTGTCAGTCAGAAAAAGCAAATATTTGGGACTTGTTGTCTTGAAATTGTCATTTTTATGATTTTTTGTGGAATGTACAGGCTACGTCATGTATTTTGTAAAAATACTGAATAGATACTATACAACTACATTTTTCGAACGTAATTTCATTAAATAATAATCATGTAGTAAATCACTAAAATGTGATTATCTCTAAAACTCTAAAAGTTTTGGGGATAATAACAAATATACCTTTTTTTGTTGTAATGATGTGGCTTTAATTATTTCCTACAAAATTAGCGCTAATGTAAAAGGCAAAAAAGTTTTGCGTACATTTATGCCGCATACGTGGCCTATCTACAAAATACATCGAAATAGCTACAAAATAATGATTTCTCATATCCAAAAACCCCTCAACCTCAAATTTTTGTGCATATCCGTCAAAAAGCGTTGAAGTTATTGTAAAAAACGAAAATTAAAATTTCATGTTCAACACCCTGTATCTATCTTGTTATCTACATTTTATTAAGGCTATTTGGTTTAAATCGCAATGTTTTAAATAGAAAGATTGTACTGAAATTTTATGACATCACTCTCCAAATGCCAATAAACTGCGAAATAAATTCACAATACCATAACATTATTGTGGTTTGATTCCCAAAAGAATAAGAGAAAAAATAATAAATAATGCCACAAGGAACTTACAGAAGATATGGAGAAATGATTTAAATTTTATAAATCGCCGAAGTAAAATAATTGAACACCCCAAAAAAAAATTCTGAAACCAAATCGTACTGATAACTCGGCCAATTAAAGAGATCGAACGTGCTAGTGACCGATTGAGTCAGGGAAAATAAAAGTGATATGAAAATTGCTAAAAAATTCATAAAAAAAAGGTGTGTCATGTTATTTTTTATAAAATCCAGTTTTTAAAACAAAAGATCCCCATAACTCGTCTAAATGGAAAGATAGACTGTTTAGTCCAGTCATTACGTCGGAAAAATCGGGAAATAAATGAAAATGAACCGAGAAAGCCAAATTTTGGATATTACGTGGGGGATGGCAAGAAAAGCTTAAGTTCAAATTGTCGACCAAAATAACCTTGTGCAATTTCCGCCATCTTGGAAAAACCCTTAAATTCAGTTTTTTCATCATAACTCGGTTCCCCGTTGAGATACGAAATTTTTTATAGAATACTTTTTTGTTGCTCTTCTCGCGATTTACAATTAAGGTCCCATGATTTTTTAACGTATCGATCGTCGTTTTCGAGATATCGATCAAAAATATCAAAAATTTGGGGAGAATTTTTTTTTTCGCTATTTACTTTTTTCTGGTGAAAGATATTGAAAAATGTTTGAAATAAAACTTGTAGAGCGCGTCCAGACCTACAAATTCGTTTTTTTATTTTTCATTTCCGACAAAAATTACGACCTCCAGCGCGCCACAAAGTCGGCACTGCACTGCAGTGGACAGACATGTGACAATGTCGCCAGAGTCGAAATTTTATTCAACGACGATCACGACGATGACGATGATTACGATTTTTCGACCGTCACAACATCATTTCCTGCGATTGAAGAGGTTTCACGACTCGAAGAGTCTACGGAGGAGGAACTTGAACAGCCAGGACCATCCAAACGACGAAAAACGTGTGAAAAAAACCACTTGTAATTATTATGTTTGCTGCATAAAAATTATTTCATCAATAAATTTTATGTATTTGATTTCTAATTTGGCTGGTTTATGAATTTTTTTTGTATTGCAATAATTCCCTGAACCATTTTCCATCCATTTTGACGCGTGGATACAACCGAGCGAGCGGCTAAATGAAAACCGGGCACAGTTTCACTGACTTTGTGGCGCGATAGAGGTCGTAATTTTTGTCGGAAATGAGAAATAAAAAAACGAATTTGTAGGTCTGGACACGCTCTACAAGTTTTATTCCAAACATTTATCGATATCTTTCACCAGAAAAAAGTAAAAAGCGAAAAAAAAAATTCTCCCCAAATTTTTGATATTTTTGATCGATATCTCGAAAACGACGATCGATACGTGAAAAATGCATGGGACCTTAATTGTAGATCGCAAGAAGAGCAGCAAAAAAGTATTCCATAAAAAATTTCGTATCTCAACGGGGAACCGAGTTATGATGAAAAAACTGAATTTAAGGGTTTTTTCAAGATGGCGGAAATTGCACAAGGTTATTTTGGTCGACAATTTGAACTTAAGCTTTTCTAGCCACCCCCCACGTGATATCCAAAATTAGGCTTTCTCGGTTCATTTTCACTTTTAAATGTAAGTATATAATGACTGGACTAGTTCTAATGATCAGCAATCGATTCAGGGGAACATTTTACAGCGTGAGTGAATTTTGAATCGATATTTCCAAGCATTAAGGGAGTAACCACTAAAGGTCATTTTAGATTAGACAATTTCTTGTGCAATATTTAGTTCCAAGTTTTGGAACAATTCAAATTGTTTAGTCTAAAATTAAAAATTGTATTAAAAATTGTCTACCCTATCAAATTGTAAAAAAATAGAACAGGTTCTATTTTATTAACAATTTGATTTAATGTTTGTGTTTCACGATTAAAATGTCATTAATCTTGATAATTTGTGGTTATGTATTAAAGTAGTTGAAAACTCGGTTGAAAAATATGTCTTGTACAATGTAAAACACTCCTTCTCCTCTGTTTTAAAGTTAATATTCGCTTAGTGACATGAGCAGCCGTACAAATTAATAAATATTTCAAATTTTCCGGTTCCATAACTAACGAAATTTTTGAAAAGTTCAAATCAAATCACTGCGCAGAATCTTGAACTAAATATTGTTCAATAAATTGGAATAGTCTAAAATAGCTTAAAACAGTTGGCCAATATTTCACACAAGAAATATATTCCAAATATTGTTCCAAAACTAAAGTACTCACTAAATATTGCTCTAAAAATTGTCTAATCTAAGATGACAGAGGGGTCAACCACCGACAAAAATCTTGAGCACCTACTTCCACATTTGAAAAAACTTCCACATACTTCCATGAAACTTTCACACACTCTTCTCAAGTTAGTTGACAATGTAAGAACCCATGCAACCTTTTTGTAATGCAATAACGAGCACAAAAATTTAAAATTTCTGCAAACACTCAATAGCATTGATTTTTATGATATTTCTCCTGTTCTATGGATAACTTTAACACCCTGTATCTCGAAAACTAAAGCTCCAACGACCCATGTCGACAGGAAATTTTCGCCAATTTTCTCATTTTCTACACGCTCTTTCAGGTTTTAACACCCTGTATAATGACCAATTCAATAATTCTATTTACACCGCACTTCGTCTAATTTCTGTATTAAACTTCCACATACCTACTTCCACCAAACTTCCACTTACTTCAACCCAGGGACATATATTAGCATATATATTAGCATACTGCCGCAATATGGGTATTCATCGGGATGTGGCAATAGAAATAAATTCCTCAACAATTGTGAACAATTTAGCTGAAGAGGTTAAATTTACTTTTGTGAGATTGATTTTCTGTTTTAATAAAAGCTTCAATTTTCAATCATCTATCACTTTTTAGAATAGGTGCTCCCAAATTAATATACAGGTAACATCTCGGCTGGTATGGGAATGCAGCGAAGAACTTAGAAGACTGGCGACTCAGAACAGTGTAACACTGGAGTGGGTCCCAGGTCACAAAGAAACCGCTGGCAATGAAAAAGCTGACGAACTTGCAAGAGCAGGATACTCAACACTGATGAACGGACCCGAACCATCGGTGGGCATCCCCAGATGTTCCACTAGGTCATGGTTAAAAGGGTGGGTAAAAGAACGGCGCCAAATTTGATGAGAGCATTCTCGAAAGACTTCACTTGGAAGCCGGACCTGTTTTAGCGCCACCCTTGACACCGCTCCGAGACTATAATACCTAAATTGTTTTGATACGTCTGGGAAACGACACAAAGCTAAGCACTTGGTAATTAAGAATTCTACTTTTATTACCAAATTAACCATTAAGACGATTGTAAACAAATTAACGGAAAAATCAAATAGTAAAGTATTGTTCTCTACTAAATAGTTTCAGTTAATACCATATGTGCATCGTGACCAGATTCAGGGAATTCCAAAATCATTTTCTATTTTAAAAATCATTATAATCATAAAAAATTATATAACTACGTTTAACATTTAGAAGGAGAATGTCCCCAAACGGGACGTCTTTGTCGCATTGATTATAATTTATAAATTGTAAATATTTTATGTCAAAGTTAAAACAACGAACTCGAAATTATTGTTAGTAATAATCCGCTAGTACCGACACGAACAATGAAGGTAAACTCTAGCTAGTAGACTAATACAAATTATAAACAGTATTTTCTTTATTTTAAATCATAAAATTCGCTATAATTAAGTCTATGGGAACTAAAATGAAGCCCATAATCATAATGGATTCTTGATTATGAAACATTCTTTCTCATAAGATCACTTGAATATTACTCTGTAGGTACACCTATCACAAAAGTGCGAGAACGTTTAGTAAATATAAAAAATAGAAGAAAAAAACTAAAGTTTTACTCCCTCTGTTGTCTAATATAAATATTTAAAAGGATTCTTCCAACAAAAAAATGACAAGACAAGATTTTTTTGGATGAATTTAAAATTAGTCGAAATTTGTTCAATTCGCTTAATTTTTTTTATAAAATCTATTTTAACTAATTTTTTTTGTGATCCAATTTCGTATCATCAATATGTGTATGACAAACCACATACCTAAGTTATCACATTACAGAGGAAAAGGAAGTTTAAACAACATAAGATTATCTATTATTGAATATTATGTAGTGGGTATCTTGTGTTAGGTGCATTTGGTGAAAAATGAAAAATTCAGGATTCAGTGGTGTGCAGATCATAATACAAGTTCATATTTCAGAAAACCCCCTTAATATTTTGTGGATAGGAGCACATTCTGCTAAAAGGAAATTTGCTTACGATGGGAAAAAAGAGTTGAAACGTTTAGAACATCTTTCTTTGGAAGAACTCTTGTTCTCCATCCTAAACAAAATTGGCTCCTCGAAATATTGAGCAGTTCTCAACATTTTTGAAGCTATATACCTACCTAAAATTGGCTGCTTCTTTCAAACTATCGGCAAAACCAAAGTTACTATGTTTGAAAAATGTATAGGTACTTTTATAGTTCTTAGAAAAACAGTTAAAAATTGGATTGCTTATAGGTGTATTGACATTCTTTTGTTATTGTAACGCAACGGGAAATATTTTTCTAATGATTTAATTTTTAGTACTCTCTAATATCCATAAATTGACAGCTTGTTCTGTAACTTTCGATACCAGTACAGTTATAAAGTTATTTATAAACAATAAAAGAACCGGCTTTTAGCTATTCTCCTTATCCCATATTTTCTCTATTTTTACGAGATCATATCAATTGGTATTTTGGTGGTGATTTTGTAAACTGGATTAAAATGTTCGTGTTTCCATTTTAATTGGCATTAATTTAAACTTTATACTCTAAAATAATTAAATTTACTGAGAACACTGTTTGCTATTGTTTTTATTTATTTATTCACCTGTCTCACCAGGGTCTGACCCCGTTATCGAATTACTCAACGGTTCTTATTTTAGTGGGCAAGTATACAAGAACTACACTACACTAACCTTAGTTGAAGATTTCTCATAAAATTTTCCAGGTCGATTTTGTCCATGAGGACGAAATCGCCTACGCCAACTTCTTTCTGGGTTGCCATGGTTTTTATTTTTCTTTATTGTCTTTCTTAATCACCAGCACTGCATTTCATTTAACGCGGTTCGGAAAGATGAGTCAACACGATAAAATATCGATGTTTTATTTAACCTTATCTAATCGTTTCACGTATCCGTGATACCACACGGACTGAATAATACTAATTTCAAAAATGAAAATAAACGGCTTCAGATCAGGATTCGGCGTAACCGAACGCAAAACGTAAAAAAACGAACAGGCCAACAGTAGAATTCGACGTACGTCTTAAATATGGTAGTAGCTGCTCCTCCACATATACGGAGAAGTTAATGTTTTAATACATACAGGGTGATTCATTAGTGCGATAAGTTCACCAAGATATTCGAATAAAATGTTGACCTTAATGCCTTAAGGCACCTATGCTGAAATCAGTTAAAATTGTACAGCGTGTTCCAGAGCACCGTGCCAGATAAAAGTTATATTTTTTCAAAATTTTGTAATCCAATTAGCTTGTCATTGCTTTTGTGAAACATGTGAAGACAAAAAGTTCCATTGAGATCGTAATACTATACATGCTTATAGCAAAACTAACATTTAGTTAGGTTAGCTCTTATATTAGAGACTTTTAGCTTGTCTTAAATTTCTCACGTATCCGTATACGTAACGAACTGCGCATGTGTAGACTCGTTACGTCTCAGCCGATACGATGCGTTGAACGTATTGTTAGTAACAATTTGTTACGTACCCTACTCCGTATTCTTGAACGTATCCGTATCCCGACCAAAGTCAGTATTCCGTGCTATTTGTGCTATATTACATCATCTTCCTCGTCTAGCAGCAATGGATTATTTAATATCGCCCCCATTTTACGTTTTACAAAAATATAAAAAGGTAAGATAAAAAAACTTTAAGGTTATACAATTAGAAACAGAACAAAGCGACGTTTTCTGCTAAAAAGGCTTTCTTGACAATTTCTTTACGTCAACGTTACTCCAATACGGATACGTGTAAAAACTTATGACCAGCTAAAAGTGTCTAATGAAGAGCTTTTTTGGTCAATTTTTATAGTGGCGAATGAAAAAATTCATAAGAAGATCGCTTAAAAATTAGACGTCTGCACCACAGATCACCTACAGAGTCTGCGTCTGCACCACCAGGTTTACAGTCTGCAGTTCAAAATTATTGCTTAAATACACGTCTCTTCGCACTCGACCCAACGTCTCAAATAGGTTTGTCTGAGCTTGCTTCTATGACATCATTTTCATGACAATTGAAACCATTAGTGTCAGTGTCATGTCATATGTCACAATACCTCTAGCATGGCTTGAATGCAGATTACGTCATTTATAAATAAGGTAAGTCGATTATGTATGACCTTTTCACTTCCATCCTAATGTTCTGTTGAAGTAAAAACTCGAAACAACGAAATTGCCAAATTTCCAAAAATGTTACGGGAACGGTTAAGTGCTCGGTCGTCAACAACTCCGTATGTTTTACATAAAGATAACCTTAAAGAAGACCAGCCAATATTGCCCGAGTGGAAAGTAGCTGCTTATGGACTGTTTTTCTCGATACTGATATTTGCTGTTAAACTTTTCACTACCTACAGTAAGTATCCAATCATAAAATGTAGGACAACACAAAATGAGGTTAAGGTTTTGCTATGGTGGGTCAGAGGTTTATTTATACGGGAACCATTTCTAGTTTAATAGTATTGCTTAATGTTAATTAGCATTTTAATTGGTAAGGATTTTATATATACATATTAACGTGACAAGACTATAAGTTTATTAATAAACACCGAATATGTCATGTATTTATGAACTACCATGTGTTTAATTGTGTATGATTATTGATAGTTTGAAAATTTTTAGAAAGCACAATTGAAGAAATATTTGTAGAAGATAGATTAATATCTTATCAAGTATGGACTGAAGATGGCCAAGAAATGTTTGCAGCTACCTGGAAACATGCTGCTCGATATAGTAATATATGGTTACCCATTGTTTGTGGAGTGTTAAGCTCCTATTTTACTTGGATAATGGTGTATCTTGATTCAGCTGTTCCTGGAGTACAACCACCAAGTCCATTTTCTCCAAAAAAATTCAAGTAAGTTCATATAAACCATTCAGTGTTAATGTTTACGATTTCATTTTGACCATTTAAATTCATTTTCAGTTTCCTTTTTACTTACTAATTTATCATGTATTCGTAATTATTTATTTTCTTCCTTTATGTCTAGTTTTAAAAACATATAGGTATGTTAAATATTGAGAGTTAAGGTTACTGGAAGGTTTACAGTTGGTATTTATTACTTTTTTTAATCAGTCATTATTGAAACATAATTAGAAATGAAAGAGTTTCGGCGACTTGATATTAGAAAAAGAGGATTTTACATATTTGTTTTTTTTTCAGGGAAGAATCTGGTCACACTTTCCACTTGAACTATGTCTTTGCAATTGTAATAGGATTTCTTGTTAGTGGCTACATGTTTTTTAGAGGGGTCTCGATTGTTTACTAGAATATTTATTTATAAAAAAATTATTTCACTTGTTTTACTAAGTCATATTTTTAGGGCCAGTGTTTTTTATTTTGGTTGTGGTTTAAATACCTATTTCTGTATTATTTCAAGTTATATAAAATATTAGGGATTGTTTGATAAACTTAGTCTCTCTAGGTAGCTTTTTAGGATATTTTTATAGTAATATTAAATTATTTTTTATTTAATGCAGTGCTAATTAGAATATATTTCTAATGTAATTGATTCCTAATATTATATTTAATTTCAAAGCATCTGAATTATATACTTATTTTTATATTATTTATTTTTTGTATTAGGTACATTTGAACTGTATCTAACTTTGTAAAATTTTGTTTATGAATAAATATTTTTTTTATTGTATGTACTCATTTATGAACCTTATTTGTTGTATATTTAGTTTAATCTGCATTCATGTTTTTAACTCTCTTTGAACAGTTTTGGTTGTATTTGGTCTGTGGAACAGTTGACAATAGGTTATGTCCACCAACTGACAAGTTGACACTTATGACATCGTCGCCCTGATGATAAATAATTAATTGGACAGACTTTAGATTTGTAATTTAGTTGTTTTGTATTGATTTAATGATACTTTTATTATAAACAGTCATATATAGCTTTTAAAATTCGAAACAATATCGAAGATAGCATCAAAACCAATAAACGCTTCTTTTAATTTGGTCTAAAATAAATTTTGAAATATGGTGATTAAAGTTTTTAGATCACCAAACTTACAGATTCTAGTTAACTATTTTTTCTTTAATAAAAAGTTACTGTAAATGTGACTCTTCTAGTTCTACTCAATTTTCATGAATATTCACCTCATGCCATGTCCCAAATGTACACTCCCTGCTCTCAAGCAAAAAAATACCCAAAAAAATTGAATGGTTTTGAAGTTGCCCATATAGACATTCTTTAAAAATTTATTGAGAACTTAAATTGGTTCCTTTGCTTACATTGTAAGTAGGATAACCCATCAAATGTACAGGAGTCTCGATTAGTTTCCTGGGCCCCCAAATGTTTGGGGAAGAGACTTCACCTGCATTATGTAGAGTGGAAGATAATTCAGATTTGTAATAAATTTATTTTCCTTGATACCAAATACAATTTTTATTTACATTTACTCGTTAAAATTTTACAATATTAATAATGAAATTTTACTATGTCAATTAAAAAAGATGTTCTGCCGATAGTGAAATTTATTTGTACAATAATATTTTGATGCTTATCTACAGTTACAAAAAAAATTAAAAATTTGAAGAATCGATTAGATAGGTAAATTGAGCAAAGTTGCGCAATTTTATAAAATTTCTGGTAAACGCGTTTCAGTAGATTTTAACATCTTGCGCTCACTCTTTCAGTATTAAGCCGACCTTGATATCGTGTGTTCTACAAAAAACTTTTGGTTTTAGATCGATTATAATTGGAAAAAATGGAAACAATTAATGTGTTTACGGAAAAGTTCAAAAACATAATTAAGTCTCCTCTTACTACCATACAATTAGAAACTAACGAAAAGGATTTGAAATTAGGTAAGTGGTTGAGATTCGTTTTAATTATAGTCCAGTTTAAGTTGTACCAAAAATGATTAATGTACTAGGCAAATCTGAAAATTAGGAATGTAAAGCATATTCCCAATTAAACGTTTTAATACCTATCGTTAATTGAATTTTTTGTTAATTAAAAATAGGATTGATATATATTTTTAATCAAAGTATATCACTTTTGATAATAGACAGTTATTGGAAACACGAATTTACTGCCTTGCAGTAATTGTGATGACCTTAAATAAATAGTGCTCGACCTTAAAACAGACTTAAAATTTGGAGTTATTGAACATGATACTTTATAATGACATTTATATTAAGATAGGTGTCACTGATGACACAGAGATCACCTACAAATTGTGACATATAAATATGAAACATGAAATAAAGTCGGGATCAGTCGGGATAGTGCACTGCAGCGCACAAATAAGCACTAACCTTAATAATGTTTCCCTTATTCAAAACATCAAATGCGCATGCGTATATGTCACTATAAGGACAGCACTATTACTGCTTAACCTTATAAAATTTCCAATATCTCTCTATTATTTTTGTTCGAAGATATATCATTAAATATTAAAACTGTAGTCCTGGGTTGTCAAAAATAAGGCACACTAGAGCCACACGTGCTTAAGCAGGGGCAGAGCAGCCTCCTGGTGAAAAAATCCTCGTAGTAGCCGACCAACGAAACATTAAACTCAACCAGGGATCAAATAAAGAAAGTGATAGGATTACTCACTTGTCACTGCATCCTATAATTTGCATGCTGAAGGATGATCCTGCATACTTGAGGTCAGTTAGAAGCATAGAAGACAAGGGTTCTTCAAATAAACAGAGTAACCAAAATCACAAAATTATATTATTACAAGCAGTGCATTTAGTTGAAGTATAATTATAGCATAAAATGTCTATTTTTCCAGATTCTTCCAAGTCTACCGAATGGAGTTCTTCTAACAACAAAAAATCCTGTTCATATTGTCGTGTTCAATTTCCAGATAACCAAATACAAAGGGAGCATTACAAATTAGATTGGCATCGTTATAACTTGAAACAATCCCTTTTAACTAAACCACCTATATC
>CAJUYH010003327.1:0-33236 GCA_910591685.1 Galerucella tenella | reverse complement strand
CTCCACTGTGAAGCTGCTGTAATGCCCCTGGAACAAAGGAGAAAGATGCTCATGACATCCTATTTATCAGGCGTTAAATCTTACCCTAGGAATCCAAACAATGAATTTCTGTTTCCGGAAGGAAATATATACCTTAATAGACCTACCATTACTCGTCCGCTCGCAGTGCGATATTCGGAATTTCTGAGAAATGTCGACATAGAATTCCCTGAAATTCTCGTTGAAGACCAAAATGCTAATCAAGCAGGTGTGCAGAGATCTGATTTCAGAAACAACCTGAGACTGAAAATCATAGATGAGTGGCAAAAAACATGGAACAGCACTGATACGTTACTTCGTAGAATAGAACCAATAGTTCAGACGAAATATGCTTCCACTGGATTATGTAGACTGGAAACAGTTAAAGCTTTCCGACTTCGCTCAGGGCACACTAGCCTTACACACCAACATCTCCTCAAGGGTGAACCAGCACCGATGTGTGATCACTGCGATTCAATCGTCTCAGTGAGCCACATTATCAGTGAATGTCCTATGTTCAACGACCAAAGGCAGCGATATGGTTTAAACCCTGCTACTGAAGAAAACCTGAAAAATCGAAATTACATTAGGATTTATGAAAAGTATCAACCTGTTCGATAAAATCTAATTATGAAAACCAAAGACCTACTTTATCTGTGATATAGAATTTAAGAATTTACTTAGGTACCTGTGATATTTTAAGAGCAAATGACCATAGTAGTCGACGCTCTTGGGGAGGGGTTTTAGCTGGTATTATATCGTCAAGATAGGAGTCCAGCACTCTGTCTGTAAACTGGATTTCCCCTTCCTACAAAAAAAAAATAATAATAATAATAATAATAATATTTATCCACATCGGCATAGTACAATTAAAAGTAAAAAATATTGTAACGTTTATTCTAACTTATATTTACAATTAATTTATATTTACAGATTCATATTCAAATACAGTGGGGCACTAATTGAGCACATTGATGCAGCAGCTCGCGTAACAATAGAAAGTAAAACATATAAGCTCAGCTGTGAATAAATGAATACTCGATAAGTGTAAAACACTTGTTTCGAGGAGCAATTAAATGAAATTGAGTAACGTACCGATAACAAATTAATATTAAAAACTTACATCACTAATCGACCTATCTAAATATAAATTGCACCACACATTCTCATCCAAATACACATATACATTCAAAAATATACACTTACATACATAGACTTCGGAATTCGCGAATACCCGTTTCGATATCAGACAAACAAAAATATCAAAATATAAGCACAGGTACAATTGGACATAAGAAATCTCGAGACATAAAGCCAACGATATAGCAAAGGTACGTAATTTTTTTTGTAAGATCTAGAGTTCCCATAATATATAGAACATTCGCTGAAGTTCACTTCTCTTACTCTGAGTATGTGCTTTTTCAGTTCTTTTTTAAAGTGATTAATGTTTTCCATTGATTTTATTGTTTCAGGAATAGTATTATACAGTTTGGGAGCGAAATAAGAGTATGATCTCTGAGCAGCGACCCTAACCATCAGGGGAGTAACGTAATGATCTTTTTGGCGAGTGTTGTATTGATGGAGGGGAAGCAATGCTGTATGCTTGTTTGTATGATATTTTATACTTGTGCATAGAAAATATAACTGTCTTACGTCTAGTATTTGAGTTTCTGTGTACAGAATATCAGAGAAGCATCTGATATTTTTGGAAAATATCAATTTAAGTGAAACGTTAGATTTGACCACTATCATTGGAATATTTACATATCTACCGGACGGACGGCGAGTAGCCAGTCCTTTTTCCTTACCAACATGTGATTCTCGTCGAGAACCTGTAGCACCGATCACCGCTAAAAGGCAAAATTTTTACATTTAATGTGCGACGGATAATCTCCGTTGGTGAGGATCAGTATACACTGATATTGGTCAAATATTTCAATTCTTCTTTCTTATAGAGAGATAGAAATTAAGAACACACTATTAATATGTAAATTCTTTCTCGAAGCGGAGCATGTGAACAGGAAAGGAATATACAACGTATGTCGATTGCTCATCGCATGGTTCAATTTAATAGCGAGTAGTTAGAATAAGCTTTCTTTCTTCCGTGAACCATCAAACAATAAGGTTGAATTTTAAATTTATTTTGAGAGATTTACCTCAAACTTCACTTTTCTAAAGTGCATTCAATGTGAATGCACTTACTTAGTACCTGAGACTTCGTACCTGGAAGTTAGTACCTGAGACTTTGTACCTGGAAGTTGTACCTGGAACTTAGTACCTGAAACTTTGTACCTGAGACCTGTAGCTGCCAATTTTCCGGACGAAGTAGTTTCCATTAGACATCTCAGACACGTGGAAAATTAAGGAAAGTAAACCAATGTAAAAACAACGTGCTTCAACAAACAAAAACAACATTTTTTCATTTTTTTGTCTACTGTGATATTTTTAAAGTCATTTGTAAATTTAACAACGTTGTTCATATTCCTTCCCTTCCAACATTTCCAGGTTTGTTGATAGAGAGTGGTGAGGTGAAAAACAAGTCGACTAATATTATTCAGGGTGGCGCCCACTTACCTTTCTTGATTAACTTTAATAACATTTCTTAACTTATTAAATTCATTTGGTTTCTCAACTTCATTTATTATCTCATTAACTTCAATAACTTGAATAAAGTAGGATTACCCGCGAACCGGTAAGACTACTCCCTGAATTGATATTAGTTTGGTCTCCGAATTCACACATGAGGTGCTCTCCACATTGAGTCGCCGTTGCAATTTATCTTGCCTTATTATTTTAAATAAATTATAGGTAACATAAGGAAGCGCCTTTGCATAACCTTGATAGAATGTATGTGAGTATTCAGAGTTGCCCCGTAACGAATATTACTTTCTACTAGGGAATAATATAAAGTTTTCAAGTGCGTCAGTGGTAGGATTTCCTTAAGTTTCCTGAATTTATATAAAATGGTCCTCAATTTGTTGACAGTATACTTTATATGTAAATCCCACTTCATATGCATGTCAATTATTATTCCTAAGTATTTAATTTTTTTCTTCGGGGAATATGTGGAAGGGTGTTCCATTACTGACTACTAAGTGAGCGAATGGAGGCATTCCAGCTGAGTTACAACAAAAAGGTATGTAATGTGTCTTATCTATGTTAACCGTTAATAGTTTTTTATCCAGCCAACATTTGATCGTAGAAAACTCTCTTTCAACCGTAGCTTTCAATGAGTTCCAGTCATCTGCTTCATAGAAGATGGCTGTATCATCTGCAAATCCAACTATATTAAATAATATTGGTCCTAGCACGGAACCCTGAGGTACTTCACAGTCCATCACCCTCTCACTGCTCAGTACTTCACGCATTCTCAACGACTGGCATCTTCCTGTTAAATAACTTTCAAAAAGCTTCAAAATATTACCTCGCATTCCAATATCTTCCAGCGACTGAAGAAGAAGACGATCACTGACAGTGTCGAACGCTTTGGACAGGTCTATGAACACACACAAGGATGGTCTTCCCTCATTCAAAGCTTGGACAATTTTTGAACTTAATGACAGAACAGCATCTTGAGTTGAAATTTTCTCTCTGAATCCAAATTGATTATTTGAAATTAGATTGTACTTATTGAGAAAATCAACAACCCTTTTTCTGATGATTTTTTCGAATACTTTCGATAGATGGGTAACTAGAGAGATCGGGCGATAGTTGGTGATGATGGATTAGATTAGATTAGATTAGGAAACATGCTTTAGCTTAACTATTATCGACTTTGACAGCGTAAGAACATTCTGCAGATTTTCCGTGAATGAGAGTGCTTGGTGCTTTATAGCAGATAACGAGTAAAACAAAAAAATGCTGTGAGTAATGGACTGGAATGAATTGCAAATAGCCAAACTTATTTCCATTTTTAATGACGAATTAGCGAACTTTCCAGTTTGTTTATATATCTACTCCAAATGAAAGTTTGTCAGGGCTATATAAATTATTAAATGTCAACCATGCATATTGGCAGAGGTTTAATAACAATTTTCAGAAGCCAGCGTTAAACAGCAAATTTATTAAAGTTGTTAGTAAAGAGATAACTGAAAAAAAATATTTTATACTCAAATGTTTATGACGGCCATAATTATTTTTATTCCTAACGAAGTTAGTGGAAATCGTGTAGGCGCGGATCTATTCCACTTAATACATGGGAAAAATTTAAAATGAAGTTACAGACTATTTATTTTCGATAAATTTTCGATAAATGTGTCAAATGCGACATAGAGAGAAGTCGTAGGAAATAATGTGTGTGCTAAATTTGGGCACGTCGTGATATTGATACATATAGTTTGAAAATGTGTATCGTTCACAGCAATCAACGGAACATATTATTCGAAAAAATTGTCCCCATATTCCAGTTGCAGGCGTGCCACAAAGTATTGATATGATTAAAACAAATAACCGCGAAGGAAATATGTTCATATGAAAAGTTAACGCTTTTTTCGAAAATTACGTTCATCTTTTGAAGAGTTCAAATGAGTCAGCAACCAAACTGATTCCAGAAGCGTTGGGGATATCACCAAAAACTGTATGGAGAATAAAAAAATTAATTTATGGTTTGGACACTTACTTTGTGGAATCTACTCACCAACTTTGGCTACTATTTTTATCGACAGTTGAAAAAAAAGAATCCTTGAATATAACATTTTGAAAAATATCCCATTTTGATGTAGGTATGTTGATAAAATATTAGCTTGTTTTGTAGGCAGTAAACGACAACTAGATATATTTTCAATCATACTAATAATTTACACCCACAAACTAAATTTAAATTGAAAGTTCAATGAAATAACTTCAATACTTTTCTTGATTCAAAGATTCCAAGAGTAAATAATATACTTGATATTTCAATTGACAAAAACCAAGACATTATGTTGTGACTATACCATAGTTTATAGACAAAAGTTTATATACTTTGACTATACCATATCAATTTATATCATCCCATGTCACATGAATGAGCAGAATATGATTCAATGTTTTAATTGACCAACACTGTTACTAAAATTTTCACCACAGAAGCAGGTTGTAAATACGAATTATTTACGGCCCTCGTGCCCTCGTGCCTATAAGTAAAAATTTGGGATTTCTGCAAAAAATTCATTTGAAATCAAAAAATAACGTGAATCCATAAACAAATCAATTAACTTTAAATTAATGCTTATTGAAATTAATACAACAGTTTGAAGCATAACTATTAAAAATTAAAGTCATTTGACTTTATTTGTGATGTACTCCTTGATCTCTGTTCATGGAAATCAACGGAGCTTCACTTGGTTTATTTGTAATCATTATCATATCTTCTCCGTTTTCCTTTTCACATATATTGAGTCAATAACAATATAGGTCACTATTTGATCCAGCCAAATTTTTACATATCAGGTAGGCATCACATCAAATCTTACTTTTGCCATTCTGATAATGATATGTCAATATCGCGATAATTATTTATATCTTCACACATAATTCATTTATTAAAAATTGGAATTGATTAAAAACAATAAGTTTCATTTATAACATGAAAAAATTAAGATTCTCAATAATGCAAAGCTTTTACTGAGAAAGGAATTAATACTATATTTAGACTTCTTATTATTCAACTTCCAATCAAATCAATGTGGCCCTTCTGGAAATCAATATCAGGTTTGTTCGTAGAAAGAATTTCCAATCGATTGGAAATTTGTCAAACTCTGACATACCGTTTGTGATTCGTTGTAAATCGATAGGCAATTTTTGACAATTTGACAGTGATATATTTGATAAGAATGAACTAAAAGTTCATCATCACTTGAAGAAGAGCTGAATAAATAAAGAGTAAGTAAATAATTTTGTAATGTGTGTGTCGTTCTTAGGCCATCCTAATAGTAAGCGAGAGATTTTTCCCATATTCCGGTATTACAACATACAAATTATTTTACTCACGTTTTATTTAGGAAGGAACTGACTGGTTAGGTATTTCCATGTTTTGTAACTATAATGGAAAAATAGTAAAAATTTGTCACTTTCTACAGCATCACAATACGCATGTTCTCATATTCAAACTGAAAATTTGATCCCGGTCAGCAAATTATTCTGATAGTTGGCAACTGATCAGAAACCGCAAATTTCGTGTGGAAACTGATGGAACCTGTCCCCAAAATCGTCCATCTAAAAAGTTTGTTTTCTCACCATAGTGTAGCCTATGCAAATACAATAAACCATCCCAGTAGTTCTGAAGGACAACCAATCAGTTGGAGTTGAGCCTTGTGTATTTTTGCATATGCTGTAAATTGGTTGGCTGTCGAACAGTCTTTGTAGAACAGAGTTCACGTAAAATATATTTCATTAAAAAAATAAAAACTCCACAAATGACACATGGCGCAGTCAGTAAACCGTTTGTTGAATTGAATATTAACCTGTCGGTGACGTGATTCTGGAATGGTCTATTGATAACACGAGAAAGTTGAATGGAATCCAAGAAAACCAGTTTTAATAATCATGTGAATATATTTTATATTGAAAACTTTCACCTGAACTAATATCATCAATAGATTGGATTCTATTAAAATTGGAGTAGCTCTTTGTCCTATTCCTCTGCAACCCCTGCAGATCTATTATGGTCCTCTCTATATTTAGAGCTCGATTTTAAGCTTTATTCTTTGTATTGGACTTATAAGCTTGGATAACGTCTCCCTTACGTAGCTCTCTGCCCTCGGTTCATCTCCGAGTATGTGAAACCGAGCCCTTGCTAAACCTTCGCATTCACAGAGTATGTGCTCCGCGGTTTCGTCTTCTTCCCGTCAGAACCTGCATATGTTGTCATCTGATAGGCCAATTGTGTGCATATGTTTTCTCAGCCTCCAATGTCCGGTCAGCATTCCCACCATCATCCTCGTCATGTCATTAGTAAGTTCACCCTATTGATTGGAAATAAATAGTTTTTTCATCATTATTGACTAGATTGAACATTGTGCATTGTTATCAACATATATTTTTTATATGAAATACTCCCATCAATCATTATTTCCAGCCCTTCCAACATCTCTCCAGTTTCTGTTACAAAATTCCTGGGTTATCCTGTGTATAGAACCCACTCAGTGATTGGATAGAATTTTTTCCGTTTTCTGAACCAAACACCCTGTATGCGTATGCCTTTTCCATCCTAATGATGACGATCAATAACTTTCAATTTGAATGTAGTACTAAACCAGAAAGCAAGAGAATATAAATACAACAAAATGCATCAGGTCCACCTGGAAAATTCAATTTCTGCCTAAATTTCCCGTATAATTTTCCCAGTTAATGTTAAAAAACAGATTCTCCTGTACTGTACGCGTCAAATTGGCTTCAATGTTCGCGCGAATTTTATAGTTTCCAAATGGCACGCCGGGGTAAATGTGTGTAGGTACTATACAAAGTGCCAACACGTTATTTTCCATTCTAGCTTAAATTAATTCTACGCATTCACTTGCCCGTGATGTGTGTGGTGAATGCAATGCAACAGCATATTTTCGAGGAAGCATGCATAGTTTCTCACAACTTCGTGCCACTTTTTTGATTATTGTTTGGTTTCAACGTTTATCTCGAAAAGAGATCTGTATGTGAAAATATTAGGTATATTTCGTTACCCTAATTCGCAAATGTCGGAAGTCCAGTTTGATTTTGATTTTACAGGGGAGGATAAAAACGTCTTATTGGGCTGAATTATTAGTGGTTGATGATTCTATTTTGGTAAACTACGTAATTTATTGTTAGAATCTGTTATTTTGAAACTGTTTTTAAAAAACAGTATCTTTTTTAGGATAGTATTAAACGAGATGGTACCAAAAACCCAATTTTGGCAAAAATGAACTTACGACATTTGCGAATTAGGGTGACGATTTGTTTGAGAAGATAGTGAAATGCTAAAAATGTTATAATAATATGCTGGTTATTGATTGGTATCGTATCACCAGTCAAAGACTTCGAATTGCGACACCACAAGTTTTTTGTACTCTTGGCTGTATCATTCAATGTGAAGATGTACAGCCCCATGTTGCAGTTTGTGATATTCCAAGAGCTGGTTCAACGTGTGCAGTTCAGACTCAGTTTGTCATGGTTGGGAGTTTTTGGCAAAAGTCCCAAATCAGTTTGAATCTGATCTGGGGGCATGCTAGGATTTCAGTCCTGTTGGCTATATAAGATTATGAAGATCTTTTGGTCTCTGTACTGTCATCATCCCAGAGAATCATGTAGTTTTCATACGCTTATTTGGGCCGCTCCCAAGGGACCCGGACTTCCCACTTACTCATGAAGACCTAGCATACAATACATGGCGATCCTGCCATACAACAGATGGAAATCCTGACATACAATACACCATTGCACTTTAGCCAATATGCAGCTATTCTCCCTTCTGCCCCAAACTACAAAGCAAACTGTGGAAGACTATAGCTTCCATAGCTGCTGTAGAGCTGTAGAGCTGTTACTCATCACACCCGTCCTGTGCTATGAGTAACTACTTATAAGTCTCACCACAATTATTAACAGCCATTATATGTTTTCCATTATATGAAAAGAAGCATGCGTATTGAATACAACAAAGGTATTCTTGAAAAAAAAATTTGAAAATTAAACTAATTTCTCCGATTCTGGAAGCAGCTATTCCACACGCTTGTTGAATATGCAGTATCCAACAATAACTAATCTCACAGATGACTCTTTATGTGGAATTTTTTGAATTGCTCTTCTCAAAATGCCCCATAGGGCTCCAATT
The DNA here is from genome assembly GCA_910591685.1 of Galerucella tenella. Lineage (NCBI taxonomy): Eukaryota > Metazoa > Arthropoda > Insecta > Coleoptera > Chrysomelidae > Galerucella > Galerucella tenella. The sequence goes on along the minus strand of CAJUYH010003327.1, from coordinate 24,436 downwards.
ACATTATGTGACATGTGGATATTCTTGGATGGACTTACGTACAGCATCGACGTTTTCCTGGGCAACTGCCGTTGTTGGTGAACCTGTTCATTTCATGGATCGTCACTAAGATTATTCTACGTTCAAATTCTGGATACCAACAAGAAATTGTCGACTGATGAAGTGCTTCATTGCAGGAAACAGGCATTAACTCGGCAGAGCATTTTTGTTGAGACACTTCTAGAAAATTATTGTGCGAATATATTTTGGGCTCAATTACCTTTTCCGGCTGACTTTGGAAATTTAGTGTAGGTACAGCTTTGGACGGAGCGGTCAGCCAGTTGATTTCGACTTTTGTCATTTGTTGATAGGCGCCCTTTTATTAAATTCTCCATATAAAAACTGTACCGGCAAACTTTTGAGTTGATTGATTGCTTTGGCACAATCAGTCAAACGCTTGAAGTACTCCGCACCCCAGCCTTTAGGATTTTTGTGCTCTTGGTTGTGCTGTTTATGTTAGGAGACCTGTAGCACTTATCAGGCTTAACAGTCTTCTCACTGGCTCCTTTTTGAAGAAATCCTCTCTTGGATGCTCTAGTCCTAGGAGTCTATATCTCCAATGAGATGATGCTTCACAATCGAATATAATTTAAGAGGATGTTTCCTCCTCTTCAATGCACAACCGACAGCCGATTGTATGCATGTGCTTCCTTAGGGTACAGTAACCAGTGAGTGAGCCCGTTACTATCCTTATCTATCTCCATCTGACGTTTCATATTCCATTAGTTAGCGTCTTCGAGGGTTTTTGACCAGGAGTTTGCGGTGTTCCTGACTTGGCACGTGTCTTCAGTACGACTGATGTTTAGTTTGAATCCACCGAGATGCACAACAACGTGCGGCAGTTCGTGATATTCCAAATACTGGTTCAGATTTAGACTCTAGCTTCGCTAGGATAACTGCATTTTCATTTACTGCAATGCCTTTGCGCCCGGGGATTCATTCAAAAGTACCTCTATTATGGTTAGCCAGGGTTCATAGTTTTTCTAGGCAGTCTCAGACCAGTGTAGATCTAATCTAGGGACATGCTTTTGATTTTAGTGCTGCCTGACTGTCAGAGATGATAAGGATCTTTTGGCCTCTTAACCCCTTTTCGATATTCAATTGTCAACACATGTCGATAGCATACATTTCTGCCTGGATGTATTAAAAATTTCAACGGAGGCGGAAAAGGTGAAAAAGGAAAAACCCAATAAAAAACTACTTGAGAGAGCGTCGGCATTACACTTCTTGCCATATTGTTCGATTAATTAAAGAGTTTGTGAGGCTTTCATTATTTCCACGGAGTTTTCAGAAACATGTTATGAACATAATATACTTAGAATACTCTAAAAACGTGACTCCATAAATTAGAGTGATAAAGTTTTATTTTGTAGGAAGATAGTTGGAAGATGGAAAACAATATGGTCATTGTTGTGTTGAAGGAAATCAAAAAAGCTTATGCTATTCCATAGAGCTTCGAGATATAGCGGCTGAAAAGCAAGAATTTACAAAAAAAAAATTCGTGTAGTTCGCTGGAGTGAGTGTAATATTACTTCCAACTTCTTAATTTCTATATAATATACTTACAAAAAAAGCTCGAACAGGTTGATTTATAATAATTATTATATCATGCTACACGATATACCAGTTTCGACTCGTGAGTACTTCTCTTCACGCGACAATTATCCTCTTGACAAACCAATTATCAGTTATACGAGAAAGAGGTTTGGTGCAGACCTGTAAAACTCTTAAAATAACCTAATAGACCATTCCAGAATGACGTCACTGACAGGTCAGCCGTATTTTTCTGGGTCCTTCTGTCACATTCCCTTTAGTTTCCATTGTTTTCTGGTAAACAACAGATGACAGTTGGACTGGTTTATTGCTCTCGGTTGCTCTGATGGCACACAAAAACGACCTGTGAGAGATGCCTATGCTATGTTTACACTAAAGATCCGCCCTCTCTCAGAGTTGTGTATTCTGATTTGCATTTTTACTGCTCTAAAATATAAAACGATCGATCTCAACGGATATGAAAATATTGAGAGACCAAAGAGAGCACTCCTGAAAATATAACTCCATATTGTGTTGAAATCAAAAACCTGTCGTTTTATCGGAATTAACAGAAATTTTCTTCGGTATTGCGTCCATATATAATGCCACATCACCTATTTTGAATAACAAATCATGGATATTCAAATGGTCTTCTGAAAAATAGTCGTAAAATCAATGAGGTAAGGTTTGCAATCTACCGCTATTTTAGGAGATATCGAGATTGCTTCCAATGAAATAGTTATCAATATTTCCTAGGTGTATGACGAAATGCATCTCAGAGAGGATGATTTTCGTGCATGTTAACATCATAGAATATCCTTAATGTGAATCAAAGGACTGGAATAAAAGTAAATGGAATAGCAGATGAACTAGCGAAGGAGAGAACTGAATCACCCTTTTGGGGATGTAATCTTGGAAGAAATGAGCAAAGCTGAAAAAAACAGATCTGGCCATTGGAAATATCTGGTAGGGGTTAGACAATCAAATATTCTCTTGGGTGACTACAACCCGTTGAGATCTAATGAATGCACAAGTCAATACAGTGGAGGAAGAAGAATGTTCATTTTGTGGCATGGAGGAAGAAACCTCCATCCACATACTTGCAAATTGCATAGCAATTCAGTATCCTAGGGAACAGCCCCTAGGGGATTATCGAACATAAGAGGGACATTTGACAAAAAAGTATCTAGTGGAAAGACTGTGGAGCTTGATTGGCATAACTTTCCTCTTCACATAAACGATACAAACAAGATTACGAAAAGCCTTTGCCCACAAAAGGAAAATGCTGCACCAACTAACAGAGGACACAGATGAAAGGATGACTTAATAATAATAACTTTTTTTTCTTTGACCGGAAAATAAATTGACGTTTTATCTTTGTAGATAGGTGAAAAAATGTAACTTTTCACGAAATTACTTTTTTCACGGATATACAGCGTTGCTGAAAAGTCTCGCACCAAGGGATTATCTTTGAAACGAATAAAGGGAAAAATTTAAAATTCCAGGACGATGTATGAGGCTTTATTCTGCATATTTTAGAGCAAATGTTGGATGTTTTTGACGTCAGCGTCTAGCGTACGGCCGCCATCTTGAATTTTTTCAATTGACAACCTAGGTCGTGTGACCCATCACAAAAAAGCTTATTTTTTTCATTTTCCAAAAATAGTCCCAATGTATCACTTTACTACGAAACTTCCTATGAAATATCATTTTCATTTTTCTAAATTAAAGTGTACTCTACTAATTATTTGGACTGGTGGGTTTTTAAAATGAAACAAAAAACAATAGTCGGCATTTAAAACGTCAACCACATCATAAGTTCATTATTTATGTACAAATTGTCAAAACTGATACCAATTTCAAATAAGCACGAAATTAAGAATAATGGCACATTTATCAGAAAAACAACGCATCCAAATCTTAATGTTAGTTGCATATGGTGATCGCAAACGTACCCATGACGAAATAACTAAACTAAATAAATCCTTAATGCCCTCCTATAAGTAGATCTACAGTAACGAGATTAGTGAATAAATTTAATTAAACTGGTAGTGTGAAAGATATTCATAGGTCTGGTAGACCGAAAAGTGCCACTAATGAAGGTGAAACTTTAGATGTTCTATTAGATGTTCAAGAAAACCCTAAAACATTTACAAGTATATTGGCAAGAAATCACGGTATTCCTAGACAGTCCATACAAACTATTCTGCATAAAAATAACTTATAAAGTTCAAAATCTTCAACAATTGGGCGAGGATGATTTTGATAGGCGATTACAATTTTGTGAAATAGTTACAGAGAAAATAAGGATGCAAAACAATCTCTTAGATTTTTTGGTATTCAGTGATGAAGCCACATTTTGCTTGAACTGTTCTGTTAACAGACATAATTGTCATAATGGTCAGATTGTAATCCGCACTGGATGGAGGAGGTGCATACACAGCGTCCACAAAAAGTAAATGTGTGGGCGGGTTTGGTGAAAAACCATTTGATCGGTCTTTTTTTTATTGAAGGTACGCTGACCGGTGCTAAATATCTTGACTAACTCCAAAATGGAATTATACCTGGAATAAATCGATTATTTCCTAATATGAATGTATACTTTCAACAAGGTGGCGCACTCAGATATGGATTGGTCGAAGAGGTGCAATTGAATGGCCAGCAAGATCACCCGACTTGACACTACTCGATTTTTTTCCCTGGAGCTACCTGAAAGACTGCGTTTATGTAAACAGACCAACTCACTTAAATGATTTGAAGGATCGCATACGTCTCGGAATGCAGGGAATTACTCCACAAATGATCAACGATTCTATTCGTAGCTTCGAAGAGAGATTGTATCATTGTCAACAAACAAATTGCCACCATCTTGAGCACTTATTGTAATGAAGTATTTGCAGCTTAAATTATTGTTCAGTTTATAAATCTCTGTAACACGCAGTTTTGATTAAAATTATAATTTTAATATTTTGGTTGAGTTTCTATCATAATATCCGAGTCAAGTTATACATTGAGACATTGGAAAGGGAAAAAAATTAGCTTTTTTGTGATGGGTCACACGACATAGGTTGTCATTAAAAAAAATTCAAGATGGCGGCCGTACGCTGAACGCTGACGTCAAAAACATTTGACATTTGCTCTCTAATATGCAGAATAGAGTCTCATTCTTCGTCCTAGCATTTAATAACTTTCTTTTTATCCTTTTCAAAGATAATCCCCTGGTGCGGGACTTTTCAGCAACGCTGTATATACATATAGATAAAGGAAGATATTTGATTTTAGAATATTTTATCGAACATAAGTTACATTTCCTTTATATCAAAAGTACAATTCATTATTAAAGGTGCATTGCATGAATGACATGTTCCTTGAACTATTCGGTACAACATACGAATTTTCTTGTGTTGAAATAATATTTTTCTCTGACATAGACACAACTGCTGTTAATGTACCTGGTCGCAAATCGGGTGTTATTTCAGAACTGCAGACGATCTTCGGAATGAATGACCTGTATATGAAATAGCATTTCGAAGTTGAAGAAAATTAGCTACTGTTTCAGGTACCTCATGAAACTGATTTGTACCTACAACCTGATTGATACATTTTCCATTGTGATATGCATAAAACAGGCGGCGATCCTTTGTTGCCGCTGGACGAAGGGCTATGTACATTCGGTAATATTTAATATATTCTCCAGTAACTACAAATCTCCTGTTTACATCATTCTTTGTTTGCTTCAGTTTCACAATTAATAACTTTCCCGAATCTTCAATATCATCTAATGTTACCTGGCTGATTTCACAAATTCGACAAGTTCCTGCAATTCCAAATACAACAACCTTGGCCATTAAATAAACTTCATCGGGTGCATTATTTAAATAATCACTAATTTGTGTACTCATGAAAATCGCAGCTTTCTTGACCGTGTAACCTTTCCCATTTTGTTTCAGAAATGTAATTAGTTTGAAATATTTTGAAAAAAACATTATTATTGGATCGTAACATACTTTTGATCATTGAATAATTCGACCACACTGTTGATGGCTTTTGTTGTTGTGCCAGTTCCGAAAAATAAGCTAATAACACTGTCTCCGAGAAAGAACTGCATGTCTTTTCATTTTCCATTTCTTAAATCTTGGATACGCGGTTTCGTAAATTTTCCGCGATTTATCTGGCAATAATTTTCGTGACGCTGCTTGCGCTGCTTCTATCAACTCCGGTAGTCAGAGAAAACTCGGAACAAGAAATTTTTCAACTTTATATTATTCAAAATAACTACCAAACAATCACTGAGTTCGCAATTTTTGAATCAAATCACAGAATTAAATTAACATATTATATTTGCTTACTTTGAAGTTTTCCTTAGCAACGAGGGTCTAATAGTCGCTATAACTACAACAGCTTAATAGTTTAAAAATTCAAATTTCATATCGATAATATTCTGACTTAAATATATTGTAATAATATGTTTCTTCACTATTAAATCGTCGTTTTTCCTGTCATAGAAAAAAATTGTGTATTATACACGGGAAAATATTAGATTTTAGCTCTCGAGCTAAAATCTATTTTTCCCTTGTATAATAAATAACTATTATTTGCACAAGATAACACCACCAAATATAAAATATACAAATGAACAATATAAGCCCACAATAGTCTTACACTTTTCAGTGGAAAAATGTTCTGAAATAGTAGCAACAACATTTAGCTACTAAAACTAATAAAAAACTGCAGATGAATGAAAAGAAATCTCTCCATTTGCCGAGATATATATTTTGTCAAACGGCGGTTTAACAAGTTTTTCGATTCTCATTATTTCTACATTTCAGCTACAGTGAAAATGTGGAATGAATGCTTTTTAACTTTAATGCCTCTTTTAGTGAGAAGTAAAGTCCTTTATCCAGTAGAAAGAAAACAATTACGACCTCGTCGAGCCACGCTAAACAAACATTTTGTTCCATTGTGTAAAACGCTCATCCAATTTGTTCCTGTCTACACGACTGACCGGAATGGTAGACAGTTTAGTGTGTGATGTATGTCTGTATGTATGTGCTTTTATTGTAATGGACAGAATAGGGTGGTTTTCGGTATTGTTGAAGTTTAATATCATTCAAGTTAACTACGAGACCACTAATTTCATTCTAATAATAAGTTGGTACTACCATAGTATTGAGAATTGGTCAATAAAACATACAACAAAAACGACTTATGTAAGTTGGGAAAAAAGTATAATTGATGAACCTCACTTACCATTTATTAGATTTTCATACCATTTAAACAGTTGAATAGATGAGGCTTTTACTTGATGTAGATCCATGTTGAATTATGAAATAAAACAATTTAATTTGTTAAAATCTACATTATATTGAACTTAAAGTTGTGACGCGTTTCGCCAACACAGTATCTTCCTAAAAAAGGGTTTTTCTTCTTCTCCATCACTTTACGTTGGCAAATGGGTGCAACATCATTATTTTCAATTATTTGCAAATATTCATTGGGTTCTATGGCAGGTTTACCATGAACGTTCGGCTCCAGATGATAACAATTTATATCTGGAATATCTAATACAACATCATCTCATTTCTCATAGACATAAATTCGAGCTCCTATAAATCGAATTCCTTTATATATTGGTTCCTCTTTGTCACTTTCCTCCGATGAAGAGGATAAGTATGTACTTATTATTTGAAAAGACTTATGGAGAGAAACTGCTAGCAGGGAATGAAATAACGATGTATCGCATGTTTCCTCGTTGGTATCAAACGAATCCTCCACTATTGGTGATTCAGCATTGAAACATGACTGACCTTGACAATGTGTATATGCCAGAGAACACAACAGTCCAACTTTTTTACAACCACATTTAGCACTGCATCCCTTTTTACTGTTGCAAAAAATTATTCAATTGACATACCCATCTAAACAATTTGGCATCTTGAAGCGCACACCAATATTACAGAGCAAGCACACAAATACAATGCACAAAATCTATCAAAGCACTTTTTGACATAAGTAGTAGGTAGGTACCTAGAACTACATCCTGAATTACATTAAAATATCTAGTATAATACATATTATTTTGGTTTGGGTCACTAGCATTTGGAAAATATGCGGGTAGTCTTTACTTTGAGGAAACGCCAGATTTGTCACATTTGACAAGCTCCGAAAATGTCATTTTTATCTGCCGGAAACATACCATAGGGGTAGAGGGTGGGGGTGAATTTGTGAAATATTAGAGTTGGGCTGATTTTGAGTGTGTCATAAAATTCTACACCCTTTTTTATGTATGTATACCAAGTTTCATATTTTTATCCCGATGGCATCCGAAGGCGTTTCTTGGACTCAACAACAAGGTTTGTTGCCGACAATTGGACCAAAATTCCGTAGTCACCGTGTTGACATGCGGCTATACATGAAAGGTCAGTTTGTTTGCGGCCGATTCCAGTGTCCCAAGTCTGGTTGCAGCAATGGACAAGCAATGGTGAAAGGCACGTGGTTTGAAGAGAGCCGACTTCCAGCTTTTCAAATCGCGTGTATAATGCACGGCTTCGCCAACTCCTGGTCGCATCGAATCCTGCGCAACGGATGCGTCGATTTGGCTCTCCCTCCTTCCGACCGCACAGAATTAGGCGAAGCAACCATTTCTGTTGTTAATGTTTTCTTCATAAGGTATCGTTATTGTCGCGAGATGGTTGTTGACGATTTTACTGCCCGTCAAGAAAATGTGAAGCTCGGCGGCCCAGGAGAAATTGTTTAAATCAATGAATCGAAGTTCGGAAAGCGGAAGTATAATCGCGGCCGCCGTGTGGAAGGACATTGGGTTCTCGGCATGATAGAAGACGGCCGAGAAGACGTCGTCGCGATTGTTGTTGAGGGACGAGAATCCAGAAATGGGTTCTTCTAGGCACCGAAATTCATACCGACCATTAGAAAGGGTATAATAGTTAGTCGAGTAATGGCTACACTCATAAGAAAGTCAACCACAGTGACGAAGGAAACTCGTTCGTTGGTAATTGAATCAATTTTCATGAGATTATTTTAATGAGTTTCTCAATTATTAGCTCCTGATGGTACTCACACTCAGCGCATCGAAGCAACATGGCGCCCAATTAAAGACTGGTTTCGTTTGCGCGGTTTGCGCAAGCCAGCGACTAACGAAAGCTTCGCTGAGTACTTGTGTGAGTACCTCTGGCGTCGAGACTGTCGCAAGAAAGGTGTGGACGTTATGGAGGCTTTGCTGAACGCCGTTCGTCGCGAATTCGGCGATAGGTTAGGTTAGATTAGGTTGGTTTGGGTTAGGTTAGTTTGGTTTGGTTTGGGTTAGGTTATTTGGGTTCGGTTATTTGGGTTAGGTTAGGTCAGGGTGAATCTAATTATTATATTCCCTTCCACTTCTTGAATAACTTAATGTTGATTACAAAGTATTGGATATTTTTCATGAATATATTCACCCTTCTTCTTCTTCTTGAAAAAAACTAATTATTATATTCCCTTCCCCTTCTTGAATAACATAATCACATTGAGTTATTCTAGAAGGGGAAGTGTGAATCCAATTAATATATCCCCTTCCCCTTCTTGAATAACTTGATGTGATTGAGTTTTTCTAGAAGGAGAAGGGAATATAATAATCGGATCCACTCCTCCCCCTTCTAGAATAACTTGATCACATTGAGTTATTTAAGAAGGAGAAGGGTATATAATAATTGGATTCACCCTTCTCCTTCTAGAATAACTTAATGTGATTCAGTTATTCAAGAAGGGGGAGGAAATATAATAATTGGTTGGCTTAGATTAGGTTGGTTTGGCTTGGGGTAGTTTGGTTAGGTTAGTTTGGTTAGGTTAGATTAGGTTGGTTTGGTTTGGGTTAGGTTGGGTTAGATTAGGTTAGGTTGGCTTAGGTTAGGTTAGTTTGGTTAGGTTAAGTTAAGATAGGTGGAAAAGTGTGAAAATAATTGAAAAATAAAAATTGAAGCAAAAAAGATGGGATTTTTGTGTTTTTTTAAAGTGGCGTAACTTTTTACCTGATGACCTCCGGCAAACATTTTTTGTACCATTGTACTCTACTCGTGAAATGTGATCGATTGATACCAAAATTGTCCACTTTTTGGCGTTTCCTTAAGGTGAAGGCTGACCAATATTCGTTGTGTTCTGCAAAAAAAACGGAAGTAGAATCTAAAATATCGTTTCCATTATTGTACGAAAACCCTACCTCAAACTTTGAAGTGAGAAACCTATTTTTATGATAATAATAAAGATAATTAATTCCTTCACAGGAAGGCGAATAAGTCGATTGAATGAGAATGAATAAATTCAAAAATAACAACGACTAACCTTGTATTGAAATATTAAAATTGACAAGTTTCGTGTACTGGGAGGCAGAGTTTGTTAGTTCGGTTAATTGCTGTATAGCGCTATGCGCTACAGACTGCGCAAATACTTTGATCCAGTTTCTTCCATAAGTTTGAAAACTTATCTTATTTATTTCTTTATTGTACCCAAATCTCACATACCACAACGCTTCGGCAAAAGCAGCATAGTATCCATGAACATTAATTCCATGTACACTATATCATCTACAACAGGCTTCACTCCCTTAACTTTCACTTGAAAACAACCAAATTGTCGTAAATTGTTTAATATTTTCTACAATGTGTGAAGGCTGGGTCGTGGTCGATCTGGGTATCTTCTACATTGTTAAGATTCAAACTACCCACTTCTATCACTGCACGTTGCGATTAACTTCAAATAATTGATGTAATTCATCCTAAAATATGAAGGTAGGCATGCCACTGCGCGTAAATATTTTTGTCGCAAGGTCCCTTTTAGCCTTTTTCCTCTCATTTTTTTGGGAACCAAACCACAATAATGTTGTTATTTTTTTTTATTTCGACGCGTCGGTAGCGTTCCAGCTATCGTTGTCAAGATTAATTAGTAATTAGATAATTTTTGGTCCATATCTGACACAACGGCAAAATTTTACAACTAGACAATAAATAATATTTCGAAGTTTAAGACTCCAAAACTTGTCAAATTTTATTAAGGTCCATTCACAGTAGATCATATATCTGGTAAAATTTTAACTGGAACGCTACCGAAACGTCGAAATGAAAAATATAACAACATTATTGTGGTTGGATTTCCAAGAAAATTGAATGAAAAAGAATAAATAATGCCACAAGGAACATACATTAGATGTCCCTTTTAGTTTTGAGCCCAAGTGTTCTCTGCCACTTTCAACTCGTACTTGTAAAATCATAAAAGAATAAAGTTGGTCGGTGTTGTGGAACGCGCTCCATTTTCAACAATAATTACAATTGATACCATTTAATTTTGACAGGTTAATACACTGGTGGAATGAAAGAATAAATGAAACTGAAATAATTAATATTCCCAATATATTATAATTTCTCGAAAACGCTTAGGATTGAGTATAGGAAAGTGAACATAGACTGATCTTATTTTGGGCATCAGAAGTTAAAAAGGATGAAGATATGATTGTTTTAAAAAATTGAGGATGCTTGAAATTTTTGAAATTGAATTTTCAATAATTTTTCTAACAGCCCTGTATACAAAACAAAAGTTCCCGACATGTCACCAATTGGCTTGATTGTCCTACTGATCAACCCGACAAGATGTTTTCCATTTGGTATTGGAAATGTTCACACAGAATTTTCAATATTAAGTTCTATACCTGTCAATTTTTTATTGGAAGAACTAATATCTTGGTATCAATTCTAGATACAAAATTATCCACCTAAAATCTCAAATCTCAAAATTCAACGTAGAGCTCGAAAAAATTTGATAATATAGGTACAGTGTTTTACATTTAAAATAAGTGAGTGGTCGTCCACTTTTGCTGTAACCGGAAGTGACATGATTGTCAAAATGGTTTACATAAACTGGCCATAACATAGATAGGCTAACCGTGTCGTGGAACAGCCTGTATAGACGATAATATTAGACAAAGAGACACCCTATTTCACCCATTATACTTTTGCGTTTCCAGCATATGGCACATGATAAACTTCTATCTGGGTGAAGTTCCTTCCTTGTACTGTATATTATCTATTAAATGAAACTACAACATAACGCATTGAGGGATAAATTTGCCACTGGCCTGAGAGGATATAGTTAAACCATTGCATAAGTGATTACTGGTTACCAAACAACATTTCAGAACAATGAGACTGATACAAAAGAGAAATTAATAACTGGCTATGTGAAGTTCCCAGGGGTAATGAAAACTTGTTTTTAATGGAAAAGGTTCGAATAATCTGAAAACAAAAGACGATTTTCTTGTAATAAGTGAACAGGGGAAAAGCAACAATGTAGCTATTGAACAGGGGTAAGTATCAAAGTTATTCGAAAGTTTTTTTCCTTATATTCTTCTCATTCAAAAAAACGCATTATGTTCTAATTTGAACCGAAATTCACATTAAAATAAGTTCAGGCACTAAAGAGTTGAATAAATACCAAATTTCAGTTAAATTCAATTCTTCTCCTTCATCATGAAATAGACCAATTAGACACCACCATTCTTTCAACGGGACCTGTTTAAATAAGTGATTGAGTCCCAAGGCTCGGATTAATTTTCTCTTAATTGGAAAAATGTTGCATATCATCAAATTTTATTATCAATGACATTTTTTGATGCTGGTCCTAATTTAAGTTTTTCTTGCCGTATACCCATCGACCTATGAATTCGAATCAATTGAACTGTCGAGATATTTTCGCATGGTTTTGCATTTTGCCAAATAGTCTCATGCTCAATACTTTGATGAATCCCCTTGACCTGATTTCCCGGAAATATTAATTGTTTTGCTCCATAAAATATGATGCTGCTACTTTTGCTGGTTTATTAGATTTTAGTAATCACATACCGTTATTTTGATTAAACGATATTCAGATGACAATTGAAAAGTTAATGTTAACAGCTTTTCAACCGCCGGCGGCCGTTATAAAATCACTTGTCTAAATATTTTTTTTTAACATTTATTCTGCTTTCAATAATTATAATAATACTGACTATTTTTTATAAATTTGGAAAGTAGTTTGACAATGTTTTGTCTTGTTTATTTGGCAAAAATATGAAAACAAACCGATTGATAAAATCACGAGTCCGTTGAGACGAGGGATTTTATCTTAATTCGGTTTGTTTGAATGTTTTTGCCTCAAATAAACAAGTTTGAGTGATGAAAATAAAAAATTATGTGGTAAAATTTTAAGAGCGAGTTGTATTTGGGAAGATTATTTTTTTCATCAATTGTGGAGTGGAATTTTGCATTAAATGTTCAATATTCTCTTGGGTAATGGCACTGATTCGGTTTGTGTTCATTTTTCAATAAACTTCGAAGCACTTTTAGTTGTCAATAATGATAAATTCAAAGTAAAATTTTGACGTTTCAACGTAAACAAGGTATTATCGATGAGGAAGCAGAATTATTAGTATAATACCGAATGATTGGCTAGAATTTTGCTATTGGTTGAAACTACCAAAATGTCAGATTTTGTCAAGTGAAAAAAATAATCAGAATAATTTACTGACCGGTACCAACTTTTTAGTTTGAGCATGCGTATTTTTCTGTTATTGTGAAAGAAGCACGAAAATAGCTAAAATAAAACGTGAGTAAAATCATTTGTATGTTGTGATACCGGACATTTGAAAAAAATCTTTGGCTTCTTATTAGGATGACCAAAGAATGACACACACATTAGAAAATTATTCACTCATTCTTCATTTTTTCAGATGTATGACAATAATTCAAGCTCTTCTTCAATTTATGAAGAGCTTTTAGTTCATTTTTATCAAAAACATTGAAAATCAAAATTTTCCCCCCTTTTCTTACAACAAAAATTGTCAATCGATCTACAACGAATCACAAACGGAATGTCAGAGTTTGAGAAATGTCCAATCGATTGGAAATTCTTTCTACGAACAAACCTAATACATTTTCAGTGACCAGAAAACACGTTTTGATTGGTTGATAATTACAGGTGTGGAATTTTCATAAAATTCGAATTATCAAATATGTGACAATTTCTTGAAATTCGCCGTTCAACTACTTGGTCATTTTAAAGCGTTAAATTACACTCTGCGGATTTGCCTGATTAATTTATCACGGGAATAACTATTTTATTCCAATGTTCAAGAGACAATAAATTCAGAAGTACCAAAAGAACTGAGCTGAATTCTTCGAATTGATCTAACAACGACTTAAAGTTTTCCAACCCGTCAGCTGTAAATCGCCCTGTTCGTTAAATTGTATTTATGGCTTGTATAGTTATTAATTGGCGTCACAAGGCCGATATGTGGCGAATAACATATCAGGTTGAATTTTGTATAATAACTACTTAAATCCCGCTGAAAGATCAGATTTTGATTCGGTGGAAAGAACAAACCGCGTAGGTACCTCGTAATTCTACAGAAAAATCCCAACATCGTGTTGTCATAAAACAGCTTAACAATATCATAAACAGCGTCAGGTTTTCTGTTCGCGAAATCAGTTTAACAATGAACATGGAACATGAAATGGAACATGGAACATGAACATAGAATTGAAGGAATTGTGGAACAGAATCAAATTTTCCCAGAAATATTGGGAGAATCATGTGCAGCGAGCGTTGATTTAATGCAGAAAATAACTTAAGCGCGATATCAAAAAGAATATGAGAATTTTGAAGAGTGGCGAAAAAGCGAGAATTTAAAGGTGGTTCACGAAGAGGTATTATCAGCCTATAAGGAAGAAAAATCAGAGGTTCATTCTCCTAGCTCGCTGTGGACCAAGATTCCAATGTTGAAACTTGCTTAGAGAGTTTATGGCAACATTGTCATTCCAAGGTTAGTTATTTCAAATCGTAAACCATATTCGAGTATAAACTACAAAAATGGTATTGTTACAAACTCAGTGATTCAGAAGCCGGCCCTGTCCTATGAACTATAAATTTTGGCAAATGCGACCTGACTAGAGGATTCGATGGATGCGATGGTTTATACCTGACTGTTCTGGAAGCACCGCATACGCAGAGGCGGTAAATTTAAGAAGGTGCTAGAGTTGCGAAAGCCTATATACGTATACGCGGGTTTTTGAGTGAGACGAACAGGTTTTAAGTATACAGTGAGTAAACAGACAGTGAATTATTATAAATAGTGCAATATTTAAGTGTTAATTTAATTATTATACCAAGTGTAGAAGAATTAGTAGACATTAAGTAGTATGTATATGGATTATTATGAGTTTATTATGGTGTGTGAGTGTTTCTTCAATGAACCAATAGTTATTAGCCATAATGAGCGTATAATTTTATCCCACGGTGAAAACTGTTTGAATGAATAGCAAAAGCATTACATTGGTGTCAGGAGTAGGGTAATATAAATGAATAATTACGTAAAAATGGCTGATGGAACTAAAAGCGAAATAAAGAAATCGCGAGTTGGAAACGTCCGGAAAGGAAAGTGGATTTGTTGAAAGACTGAAAATAGCACTGGAAAGAGGAAACTTGGATACAGAAACATTCTTATTCAATGTCGAGTCCTCCACCCCAATCTTGTCACTTTCTGCTAACATTTCTGCTAATATGGACGACAATATTTCTACTATGAAGGACGATATTTCTGCCTATATTTTGTCTATGGAAAATGACATTGCCGCTTGAGGGGAAAATTAAATTTCGTTTCTAAAATCAGATATTGATAATGAAATAACAACAATGGAAAAGAAAATCTGGGAGTTAGAAAGGAAAATGGTAGAATCAAGAGCACAAGACATGCCAGCAAAAGAAAAAAGATCGAGCAAATTAAACCTTGCAAGTCCGAAACACTCCCCAAAATAGAAGATATTGACAGTTCTGCTCTTGAGTCAAGGCTCCAACGCCCGACGGAAAGATGTCGTGGACCAGCTATGTTAAGCAGTTTGATGCAGCCACTAGAGCGAATAATTGGTCCGAACAGCTGGAGAAGAGGCTGGACATGCGATATGGTCACGAACATCTAGACACTTGTAACAATCCCGAATACAGAATCGAAGGCAGACACGTGACGAGACCCTTCAAGAATTTGAAGTGGATATCGCCCGATTAGTCCGAATATCTAGGCATCCAGGTCTTTATTAATGGCTTACGTGACTCTAATATGCGGAGGACGCTTCGTTGAGCACATCCCAAAACATTGGTCGATGCATTGACTACTGCTCTTGAATATGAAGCAGCCACGAAGGCTTCAGGATATAACAGAGTTAGGACCGTTCAAAAAGAGGGTGACGGAAGTAGATTTGATCAGCTCGTCAACTTGATGAGAATATGGTTGACCGAAAGTCGAAGATGATTGACTGCTGGAATTGTGGCAAGCTAGGGCATGTACATGTAGGCGGCTCGTGTTAGCGTACTAAGACACCAGCAAACCAAGAATACGATTTTAACATCGAAAATCGGGCTGGTATAAGTCACGGAAATATCGACTGACTGCCTAGACGATCATGTCCACCAAACTGCTACCACTGCAACAAGGTGGAATCTGAGGAAGCTGCAGTTTCAAGAGCTACAGTAATCAATGGAAAATAGTCACCCACCAAGATCGAAGAAGATGCAGAGTATGATCCCAACCTAAAGATGATCCGGCAATGGAAGCAAGAAAATCGGCGACCTACACGGCAGGAAGTGTCAAGATTTTCACCAACACTGAAGGGATATTGGACTCAGTGGGACTCCTTTGTTCTGGAAGGCCTATCGAAACGAGTCCTTGAAAACGATAATGTTTCCGAAAATAGACGACAAATATTTATCCTGAAACCGGGAATAGCTGGGGTACTGAGGAAGTTACACGACAGTTCATTAGGAGCTCATCTGGGAGTGAAGAAAACCCTCCAGCGAGTCCGTGGATGGTTTTATTGGATGAACAGCCCCGAAGATGTGAAGAACTGGTGTGAGAGGTGTACGAATTGTGCTACGAGAAAGGCTCCCATGAAACAGTATTGGAAGCCCTGGAAGCCTATTCGAAAGGATTGCATTGAATATCGCTGTACCACTTCCGCAGACAGAAAATAGTGGTAAATACATTCTGGTTGAAGTTTGCGCGATTCCAAATTAAGAGGCAACAACTGTCGCGGATGTATTGGTGAAATAATTCATTAGCCGATATGGAGAGCCCTTGGAAGTTCACAGCGATCGGGAAGGGAATTTCGGAAGCCATTTATACCAGGAGATTCATGACAAGCTGGAAATGAAGAAGACCAGGACAAGGACATTGCATCCAAAGTCAGATGGAATGATCGAAATTATAAACAGAACCACTGGAAGATACCTGTCCAAAGTAGTTTCTAGCCACCAGAAAGATTGGGAACCTTCCGAGAAAGAAGTTTGGACAATTGGAAAAACTTTCAGAATAGATTCCAGCCCCTGACAAGACACTGAGACTCAAACACAATTCACGACACATCTTTTATCTGGTATCCAAGAACGAATTTCAAGATCGATCCACCTACCGGAATGTTTGGGAAGCGCTACGAAGTTTTCGAGACAACGTGCTGGAATCCAACGTGGAGAAACTAGCAATGTCCAAGATGAAGAGCAGCCAGTTAAATTGTCCACATTTTGATCTGCACCTCTTCCCCACGTTATCAGTATCCAATGAAGACAATGCACTGTTATCTCCATACGACCGGAAAGTGTGGGAATAGATCTGCTTGAATAAATGAGAAAACCATTACAGTATTTTCAGATTCAGAATATTATTTTCGTCCTTGAGACGAAAATCTGATGAATACACACCAAAGGAAGCGAAGCTTTTGTCTGGAAAAAAAAGTTACTAAACTTTGTCGGAGGCAGATGATCATACTTGGTTGCCGGAAAAGGTTGTGTTTATTGGTTTGTATTTCTGGTGGCTGTAGACGTGACTAGCTTGCTGAGCTGACTGCGGATGATTTTGGAAGCACCAGTACCAGAGGTTTGGGTACATCCACCGCGTACCTCGTAATTCTACAGAAAAATTCCAACATCGTCTTGTCATGGAACACCTCAACAATATTATAAGCAACGTCAGCTTGATGTGATCGCTTCAACAATGACCATCGATGAAATTGAAGAAATTGCAGAAACAAAATCAAATTTCTGAATAAATATTGGAAGAATTATGTGCTGCAAGCGTTAATTTATTTATTATTAGTACGAAAGGAGAATCAGAGGTTCACTCACCTAACTCGCTGTGGACCAAGATTTCAATGTTAAAACTTGCTTTGAGAGTTTATGACAAAATTGACATTTCAAGGTACACCATATTGAAGTAACACCTTATAAATATTATTTTCACATTTGAAAAATTATTAAGAGGAATGTCTAATGGATACACACCAAATAATGCAAAACGGTGTGGAAATGAGGTGACTAAGTTTTTGTTGGCGGCGGATGATCATACATGGTTGTTTGAAAGGGTTGTATTGATGGTACTTTTGGCGCCTGTAGACGTGACGAACTTGTGGATGATTTTAAAGCATCAGTATCAGAGTTTTGACTTAATTGAGGTGAACTAAGCATAAAAAGATGAGGGTATTTGTCATCCCCAAAAAAAATACTTCCTTTTGATGCCTATGATTTATACCGAGAATACGGAGATTTGCTGTCTTCGAATTTGAAAAATCGGTGATTTCAATTAAATAGAAAGTTCACAAACGGCTGGATTGGACGGCTCTCCTCCAAAAGATGTGTAAACATATTTTTTGGAAGTGGATAATGTGGTTGTATAACGAAAAAATAATTCATGATAATTTAACTGCTTTTCATCTATCTCCTTCAATTTCCGAAATACCATTCGAAACCATCCAATTTTGGGCACTTTGTTTTTATATTATTCATGCTTAATGACATATTTCATTATTTTGGTCGATACATATTATTGGAATGATTATTATTATGCTCCAATATAACAACAGAGTTTGGAGCTTGAAAGTTTACACATCTGTACCTTGTTGGTTAAGTGGTTATTAGTGTAAAGCATACTTGCTCGACACTATCAACATAATTTGTGATATAATTACACCCCTGCACATATCCGTGATAGAAATCTTGTTGATTGATTATTTGAGGTGTAGGAGAGGGTGCTTTTTGGGTCAACTTTGGGGTGTGATACCGCAGTTAGGTAGACTTTTTCTAGTTATTGTAACAGTTACAATAGTATGGAACATGTTTGTGTAAATAGATAGGAGGAGTTCGAAGATAATCTAAAAAAAAGAAAAGGAAAATGTAAGGAAAAGTGTTTGGTGGATAGACCTTCACTACGCGGAGTCTTTCTATAACTGAAAACTTTTTGAACGTGTCGGAGTAATACCAATACAGGATGAATATAGAGATATGATCGTGTACATTTTTTTTTCTATTCCTGTGTCGAGCAGGGTAGCTATTCTTGAAAATCATACGACCCGATGCTTCTCTTGTACGATGGGATCTATCCCGTGCGATCTATCGACTCCCACGGTCGAAATCGCCCAATTCTTGAACCTACATGTGAACGCTCGAAATTATTCCGTTGTTGCCCGCATTATTTGATACAAAAGATCTACTTTTTAGTTATTTTTAGCCTCCTTTTTGGTACGGTTTTCATAATTGTCTGTCATTAATTACTTTTTATATTTTTGTTATGTTATATTACCAATAATAAAAAAGGGAGTCTGTTTGGTAAATCAATCAGTATTAAAATTGAATAAAAATAAGTCAGTCGCGTTTCACTCCTTGCAAAAGAAGTGCCCTAACAAACGGCATGCTTCCAAGCGATGGTCATATAAAAATTTGGAGCCCTTATTTTCGTCAATTTGTATGTTAGTTATTCGAAAAATTCACCTACCCGGTGACTGAATACGTCAATGAAGGACAATATATGGATGTGAAACAGCACAAATACTTGATAATCCAAAATAAAACGTTCAATATAATTTTAATTTTTTTACTAATCAATTATGACATACGAGTAAACATCAAAAATCTTTCATGACATAAAACATCAAAAAATCTCTAAAAACAATTTCATTTCATATACATAGATAAAAATAAATTCAACTATCTTCAACATCCTCCCACCTTGAATTTATTGAACTCAATTCAAAAACTCAATGCACTACATTCCTAGTCTATGGATAGGTTTGACTGTTCTACCATAGCGTGTGGTAATCGGCAGTAATTCAGAATTTTCTTCATTATGACCATCCTGATTATTTTCAGTTTTTTCATAATGAGAAGTTCCTTCGGGTATTTTGCTTGACAGTGAGGATAGATCCAAATCACGGCTGCAATTTAATTCCAAAGGATAGACCCTCTGAAGAGGTCTCAGAATGGTTCCTTTCGCAGTTTTCAATTTTACCAGTCTTATTTTATTATCACGACCAGGTATTAACTCTTCGATAAAAGCAAGTGGCCAATCTAGTCGTTTCAAATTGTCTGATCCTATCAAAACAATGTCACCAACTTTAATTTCTTTTTGGAAACGATTCTTGGATGATGATTTCAGTTGTCCCAAGTATTCACTTCTGAACCTTCTACGAAGATCTTCTTTCAATTTCATCCTATATCTCAAGTGTTTTCTCAAATCTGAACTCTCCACAGCATCCAAATCTGGAACTCCACATTCCGGAATTTCTCTGAGAAACATGGCAGGGGTCAGTGGAACTAGGTCCCTGCTGTCTTCATGCGAATATGTTAATGGTCTTGAATTCATTATCGATTCACAGTCGCAAAGAGTGGTGGATAATTCTTCGTAGGATAAACTGGCTTTACCTAAAACTTTCCGGAGTATGTCTTTGATAATTCCAATCAGCCTTTCCCACCAACCACCCCACCAGGCAGCTGTTGGAGGATTGAATTTCCAATTTATTCTTTCGGTGGTACTGTAAGTGGTTATCATTTTCCAATTCAACTGCGAGAAAGCATTTTCGGCACCGACGAAATTTGTACCATTATCGCTGTACACAGTTGTCGGTCTTCCCCTTCTAGCCACAAATCTTCTGAATGATTGTAAGAAGACATCTGTAGAGAGTGACGATAGGAGTTCCAGATGAACAGCTCGATAAATGGCACAAGTATACAAACATATCCACACTTTCTCCCCAGTTCGAATATAAAGTGGACCGGCCAGATCCACGCCTATGATTTCGAATATGCAAGCTTGTCGTACTCTATTTTCGGGTAGTGACACAGGTGGAACTTCTACACGTTTGGAGTTGAACCTGCGACAAATGGTACATTTCGAAATGACAGATTTCACATTTTTTCTCCCTCTAATAATCCAGAATCTTTCTCGCAGTAGACCAAGTAAAGTCTGTACTCCTACATGCGAGGATCTCACATATGTTTCGTGAATCAATTTACTCACAACAGGATGCTTGGATGGCAAAATGATCGGACAACGAAAATCATACGAGTCTTCTCTTTCCGAAACCTTGGATCTCATTCTGATGACACCGTCATCATCAATGTAAGAACAAAAACTCTCCAACTGAGTATCATCAAGTCCATTGAATGTTTCAGTCTGTACCAATTTAATGACACACTTTTCTGCTGAGTCTATCTCTGTCAAGGACAATTCTTCAGTTATAATTTTCTGATCTGTATGACGACAATTCGCAACAAACCTTCTGATCCATCCAAGAACTCGAATAATTTTCCCGTATTTTGAAATTCTTTCATGATACCAAGAAAAATCAATGGCTGTGGACACATTTATTGAAACGATATTTTTTCCTTTCTCAGATTCGATTGCCTCTTCATCTCTGATGTAGTTTTGCTTAGGCCAATTTTTTGGAGATTTTCTCAACCATTGGGGTCCCTCCCACCACTTTGAATCTATCAGTTGTTTTGGTGAACAGCCACGGGAAGGAAGGTCTGCTGGGTTGAGATTTCCAGGAACGTGATACCATGCGTTTTTATTGGTCAAACTTCGAATTTCCCTCACTCTATTCCATACAAACGGCTTCCATTTCTCATCATCATTTATCCAGGATAAAACTGTTGTCGAATCAGACCAATAATAAACTAAAATAGTAGGATCAACGGTGTCAGTAACGGTTTTGGATAATCTGGCTCCTATAGTAGCTGCTAACAATTCGAGACGAGGAATAGTCATTCGTTTAACAGGAGAAACTCTAGATTTGGCTTGAACAAGTTGAACATTCACGCCGTCACATGTTTCGGATCTCAAAAATATTGCTGTGGCATAGGCCTGTAGACTAGCATCACAGAAAACATGTAAGCTGCAGTGGTTTTTTCCTTCTGTAGATTCAAAGAGCCATCTAGGGATGTTTAAGTTCAGAAGTGTAGGAATTTCTTCGACCCAATTCAAAAAACTTCTTTTGATGTCTTCCTGTACCTTCGTATCCCAGCCCGTTTTCAAGCTCCAGATCTTCTGTAATAATATTTTGGGGTAAAGAGACACCGGACATGAAAATCCTATCGGATCGAAGAGTCGATGAGCGGTTGACAAAATCACTCGTTTAGTAATGATTTCGGTATTGATTTTTCGAAACCATTCTGAATTCAATTGCAATGTATCTGAGTTTTTATTCCAGAACAATCCCAAAACAGAAGATAATATATTGGTGTTCATCGGAGAATCATCAAGTACTGTATGCTCCCACTCTCTCAGATCAAATTTGGCATCGGCAAATAATTTCGTGGAAACTTGAATAAAATCCTGAATCTCATCTCTGCTATCCAGGCTCGTAACGCAGTTGTCAACATAAAAACTTTTAAGTAGCTGAGTAATAATCGATCTTGTTCCATCATCAATAGAATTTTCAAGGCAATGCTTCAGATGGTATTCGATTACTGCTCCTAACAAGAATGGACTGCATGTGACTCCAAAAACTACCCTTCGGTGACGATACGTTTTCAGCTCTCCGGTATCATTCAACCATAAGAAACGAAGAAAATCTCTTTCTTTGATATTTAAACTGATTTGCAAAAAGGCTTTTCTTATGTCAGAAACTATTCCAAACTTTGAAAAACGAAATCTCATCAAGAGAGAGGGTATTAACTCAATCAGATTGACTCCTTTCTCCAGACACTGGCTCAGAGATGGCTGATTCTTCTCTCGAGCGGAGGCATCAAAAACAGGTCTTATCTTTGTGGTGGCACTGTTTTCTTTGACTACATGGCGATGAGGTAAATAATGTCCCTCTTTCAGTAAGTCTAATTGAGTAACTTCTTCAATGATGTCTTCATCTAACCATTCTCTGAATACTTCATTATATCGATCATGATATCCGTCTGCGTTGAGTTTCTTCAGCAAGGAATCGATACGCTTTTTGGCAATTCCATAATTACTTGGTAATGGAGGGTGATCTTCGATCCAAGACATACAAACTTCATACCTCCCGTCAATATTTCTGGTGATTGTATTCATAAATTGGGCCATGATGAATTCCTCGGCTTCTTTCTGAGACCTTTTTTCCGCTGGATCACATATACCAAGGACATCTAAATTCCATAAATCAGAAATTGATTCATTATTCGAAAACATTGACATTACCATCTTTGATTTCGTATTTTCGTTACTGCTTTCATCGAGTTTCCCCATTAATGTCCAACCTAACCATGTTTCTAGCGCTACTAAACCGCACTCTAGCTCGTAACGGTTTCCAGTGAACAATTTTCCAGCTATATCAGCACCGATCAGAACATCTATTGGTCCATCTTGGTAATCCGTTATTTCAATACCAACAGATTGTAACTTGTCAATCCATGGACCCTTACGAACACAAGCCACATTGCTACATATGATATATTGGTCAAGTGCTTCAAAGTTACAAGCATAATCATTCTTCAGATTACTCATTCTGACGCGATAGCATTTATGTTTGACAACATTTGTTTTTGAGCCACCAAAAAGTGCGTGAATAATTTCTTCTTGTCGCAAACAATTATAACCCATGTCTTCAGCTATTGTTTTTGTTATATATGACTTCTGAGAACCAGTATCAACAATTACTCTGGCTGTCCTAGATTTCTTGGAACCATTCAAGTTGACAACTAATGTTTGCAGGAAAACTTCTGAAAAAGAACTATTCGATAAATTGTTTTCTACATTCGTGTGTACTATTCCAGATGGCTTTGATTCTGAATCCTCGGGTTTTGGACACATAATGGCATGATGTCTCCCACCACAAGTGGTGCATGTAATATTCACACGACATTTTTTAGATTGATGACAGCATGCTTTTTCGATTAATTTTTTCTTACGATCGAATAAAGTCCACTTTTTGGCCTCTGTACAAATTTCACTCGAATGAATTCCATTGCAGAAATTACATTTTCTCTGAAACTTATTATTTATCAACCCAGAAGCTGTTGGCAAAATCTGCTTGGGGATATCATTTTTCTTCTTGAATTTGTTTTGAATATCAAATCCTGACGTAGCCAATGTTATTCTCTCTTCGTTTTCCACTTCCTTTCTGAGAAAACTCATTAATTTCTCTAGGCGGTCTTTGAGAGTAGAATCGGTATCATAAAAACTACTTCTCTGCCATACTCTTATGAGATCTTCAGGTAGGCAAGACTCTATTAGGGGATATAACATAGCCGCACAAGTATCTGAAGTAACATCAAGTGTTTCTAAGGCACGTAACTGAGATTCCATTCTATCATAAAGACAGCTCAAATTGCTATTATTGGAAATGTTGTTCAAAACCAGCTTCAGCAACTCACGAACATAAAATTCTACCAAAAGATCGTTTCTTCGGAATCTTTTCTTCAAACTATCAATTACCTTTGGATAATTTTCTGCACTGGGAGGGTAACTATCGACAAGTTGACGAGCCCTTGAGTTAGGTATCGTCGCTTGAATGAGATACTGAAACTTATCTTCTAAAGCAATGTCGTCATCATTGTCAAC